>OZ012738.1:1781379-1916440 GCA_963859935.3 Lathyrus sativus
CTTCCTTGGTAGATATGGTGACACGTGCAAAATGCTATATAAATGGTGAGGAAAGCAACGTCTAAGAAATGCATAAATGTTAAAGAGCATACAAATAACAACCTTAATAGCTTACAACAATCACATAAGAGCCATTATACCTCATCCATCAGAGATAGGGCGATTCAAATGAAGAAAAAAACCTGTAGAGAGCTTCATGACTTAGAACATTCACCGTGAGTAAATATGGTAAAAAGTCCTCCATACGATGAAATTTTACTGCCATAACACCAAATTCAAATTTCATAGAGCGTGAGTCTAACAGATGGTGCAAGTTTCACAAGGTCAAGGGGAATTATACTAAAGACTGCTACCAACTCAAGAGGGAAATATAAAGCCTCATTTAAAAGGGTCATTTGAAGAAAAATGTGTGGGGCGGTGTCGCCCAGACTTCAGGTGGATCCAGCTCTCAAGGGCGAGATGCCTTAAAGAGTTCCAAATCCAATAATGGAAAGGCACGAAGTAGGAGGCGATTTTCATACCCTACTTTTTAACCCTAAGATTCCATTTCCTTTGCATTTTCATGCATCAAGATCGCAAACTTGGTTCTCCTTTAGCCCTTTCATCCTTGGGCTAGCTTTGTAAAGATCACCAAACACCTTTTTTTGTATCTTTTCATTTGTGTTTATATGCTTTATATTTCAATAATCACTAATCAAAATATCAAAAAAATATGCTTTTCCCATTTTGTTTATTTACAAGGAAGGGTTTTGTATCAAAAGCATCAAACATGGTTCCTCAGCTAGGGTTTTGGTCCCTCAAGTCAAAATATGGTCAACCATTGGTTCACAAGGGCTATCACATCAAATCATGCCTTCTAATATCAAAATATTTTATATGAATCATCACTCAATCTCATTTTGATCAAAGATACCTCAAAGTTTTATTTCTTGTTTCTCAAGAAAAGTCAAAGGTTCATGTGTTTATTTCCATGCCTTCACCAACAAGTTACCTCAAGCTTTGGTAAATTTAATCAAATCAAATTCATGGGCACATTATTTTGAGCTCATATGATCTTCCATGTACCTTGAAGTGCCCAAAAAGTCCAAGATCACAAGTTGATTCCGAGATTGAAAGTCAAAGTTCCAAGGATCACAAATCCTTCAATTCTCAACATTTTTGAATGCTTATTTTTGCATATGACTCTTTTCAACATCCTCTTAAACTTCTATTTACATGAGAAGATCCAATTTTTCTTGGAGGATCATCAAACGTTTGAAGACATTATAGATCATTTGTGGACTTAGTGAAATTTTATCCTATTTTCAAGTGACTTTTTATCAACTTCCAATAATCATAACTTCTTCAATTTTCAATATTTGAGCTGGTTATTTTTGCTAATTATTCATTGAAATAACCTCTACAAATTTGCTTCAAGGGTCAAGAGCTAATTATGCTTGGAAGGCCATGTAATTTATTGATACATTATAGGTCATTTTCAGGCACTTTGGACTTAGAATTTTTCACGATCACATTGCCATATTTTTGTGCCAACTTCAACATGCCATGACTTTCTCCACAAATATTCAAATGCAAACTTTCTTGCACATTGTGATCTTTGTTATGATGTTAACAATTTGCAAAAATAATGGAATAAAAAATCTTTGTGTACAAGATGCCCCACTGAGTTAAATATGGTTACTTAAAGCTGAAGGTATCACCATGATCAGAATTTTTGAATTCACTAAATCTCAATTACAACCCAAATTATCATGTGCTTTTCATCTAAACATGATTAGTGAAGTTCACCGAAGCAAAATGACTCATAAAACACAAGGATTATCTGAGTTTGGATGCACATGGGATCACACCTTTTTCACTCATGATGCAAACTTGATTTCACACGAATTCTGATCAAAACTTCACATGTGTGAGCTCATTTACTCTTCCTATAAATAGAGGAAACTATTTGTTTCACTCTCAAGTTTTAGAACGCCAAAAATACTCTGCTCAAATCACATTTGAACCTCCAAATTGAGATTTTCGTTTTCACATTTCCAAGCCATTTCAGAGCAAATTCTTGATTCATACAACTTCCTTTATACCTTTTAAAGTTATTCCAATCATTTCCAAGCATTGAAAGCTTCTAAATCATCCTCACCAAATCCAGTTTTAGAGCAATTTCATCATTCTCTCTTTCAGGTAGTTAGAAGCATCTATTTGCTTCAAACAAGTTTCCACGATGTAGTCCATCACTCTTAGATGCTTTCCCCTCAATTATCTGGTGTTGATTCATTGTGTTCATCCTTTAATTTTATTTTTTATGTTTTGCTTTTTACTGAGATTCCTCTGAAATTCTGTATGCTCAGTTTAGATAAATTAATTTTGAGCATGAATTTGAATTTGTGATGAGATAACGGTTGTAATGATGGTGGTCTCGTGTCCTAACGTTTCCATTTAGCAAACTCTGGTGAGCAACTCATCGGAGAAGATGACCAGAGTATAGCCACGGTGGCCTGAGTTTGTTTAAGTTTAAATCTGTTCAGATGCGTTATTTCTTTTAACGACCATGATGCTCCCTCTCATCTGGACCTTTGGATGCGCATACATTGGTCTTTTGACTTAAATATAATGGTTATGATATTTTGTGGGTCTGATGCGCTTTTTATATTAAAATCCACCATGCGCCATCAGATGAGATGTGTTGGATCTATCACGTCAATTAATGAGGCCAGATCCAATGCTTGTGGTTTTTTTCCTCAGTTTATTTCTTTTTCTTTTTCTTTAATTTTTTTCCTCTATTTTAATTGGCTTAAAAATAGTTTTATGTCTCTAAAATTTCTGAAAAAATTTCCATATGCTTCTTATTTTATTTCAGACCTTTCAGAACTTTCTTGGCCATTTATTTGGTGATTTGAAGGACTTTATGGATTTTCCCTTTTATTTTCCTATTAAATATGATTTTAAAATTCTTTTTGATGCGTTTTATTTCATTTTATTGCATCTTATTTGTTTGACCTATATTGACTTCTGTTGGCTTTGATCTTGGTTGATTTGATCATAAGTTTCATCAAACTCAATGGATCTTGAGTGTTGATGAGGTGAAAACCCTAATCCACCAAAATGGATGATTGATTTTGATGATAACTTGATTAATGTCTTGATCCAATTTGGTTTGCTTTCTATTTTTGTTGTCTCCTTCTATATCATTTCTTTTTTTTTCTTTCACCTTTCCTCTTAATCAATTGGAGGATGTGTAGTCTATCTTGTTCATGAGATCTTGATGGGTGCTTGATGAACTTTCATCATTTCAAATATATCATTTGATTGATCAATGATCAATTGAGGTACTTTGGATTGATACATATGTTTGTCCTAAGTATCATGAAAGGATGATTGAAGTAATGGACCCATCTTCCTTAACTTAGGTCATGATCCACCTTGTTTTGACTTGTGCTACATGTTTTAGTAGTATGATCTTCATATCATATCTCTAACAAGTATGATACATAAATTTTTATTGACCAACCTCTCATAGTATAATCTTCCTTATAGATTGTGCTACGATTGCTTAATATAGCGCTAAATTTGTCCCAGATTAGATTATTAATTATAACATTAACAATAACCATATAATTGTGCTAACATTTATTCTTCATGTCATTTACTTTTATGCACATTTATCTTTAAGTCGTTTACTTTCTTACACCTTATATATATTGCTTTATTATTGTCATTTACATATCATTTGCTCTTGTTTATGTTTATGCCTTTTCCGTTTATCCACTTGGACTTTCTTTTTCTCTTTTCAGACATTAATAAAGGCTTAAACCATTAAAAGACTTAATGTTCCTTGGACTATTTGGTGACTATCCCTTGCTTGGATGATGAGCTTATGGACTTAGAATTAGGTTCTTTTTCCTAAGCTTTGGAGTTATAATTTGAGACCTTGGAATTCATCTGGTACCTTGACCTTGAGTTGACTTGTGGAAGACTTGGTTCTGCTACCTAATCTTTGGCCTTGGTTTAAGTTCTTCTTTATCTGATGCTTGGTTATTTCTCAACTTGTCTGGTTGCTTATTGCTTGAGTCCAAAGGATGAGATAGCTTGGTATCTTGGTTAGATCGTTCCTTCCTTAGCTTTTATTTTATTGCTGTAGGATAGTCTCTTCATCTCCTCCCATTCTTAGATTTTAAAAATCTTCTCCCTTTTTCAAAACCTTCTTGTTTTTAAACACGAACCACTTTTATAACAAACCTTGACTCTGTCAAGTGATTTTCAAACTCTTTTTCTTGAATGAAGTGCTAATCAATATTAAGCATGTCAAGACCATTTTTAAAATACTTAAAAAAAAATACTTAACTCATTCAAACCATTTTATGCCTTTTGTGCACTTTTCCTTTTAACTTTTTCATAAGGTTTAGACATGATTCATTTTCATAGTTGAGCTTTAATTCTCTTATCTCCACAGTGATAGTTAGTGTTGATTCTTTTCCACTTGTGAGAGCTAGTGGTATACTTGTTGATTTTAATCCAAGTTGGAGCCCTTCTCAATAGTGATGCAAATGCCCATTTTCATACACTTGTGGGTGACTAGTTGAGTATTCTCCTTAAAATTACAACTTGTCTTCCCATTTAAAATCAATGAAAACAAATCTCTTTATTATTTTTACCACGAACTACTAGGTTTTGATCCTCTATTGCACTTTGTGGGTACGTTTGCACTAGGCTTAGGAAGTATTGTTAAACACAAAAATCTTAAAAAATATTTCTCTTCTCATCTCCACCATTTTTTTTCAAACAACATCTTTTAAGCTAAACTTAGATTTACAAGAGGTTCCTATAAAGTACAATAGATATTTTTGGGTGCTAACACATTCCCATTGCATAACCAACCCCCTTACCTATGGTTATAATCATAATATGTGATGGCTGAAAGATTAAAAGAGTGTTGATCAATCAAAGAAGCTCTGCAAATATCCTTTACTGGGATTCCTTTGAAGACTCCACCTAGAACTGGATGACCTCAAAGCCTTCAAAGGCTCATTGGTAGGATTCTCAAGCGAGCTAGTGCACGTAAAGGTTTATATTACCTTGAAGGCCACATTTGGAGTTAAGGAGAATGCCAAGCTGATTTAGGTAGATATTTGGTTATACATGTACCTTCCTCATATAACATGATTATATGGCGACTTACATTAAACCAGATCAGGGCCTCCATATCTGCGATATATCTATGCATGGAACACCCACTTCCAAATGAGCGAGTTGGTAGTGGTTCGTGCCCACTAAATGGACGCCCATGGAATGAACATTGTAGACTTGAAATTGGGGGTCAAGCCACAAAGGGTAACTCTCGCCGGTGAAGATCTCTTCGCTTGGCACCCGAAGGGTACAAAGGTGGAAAAATAAGTTACTTGTTCAAAACCATTTATTTTTAGGCATCAAGCTATGTTTAGTTTATTTTAAATTATTTATTCATTTTTTTAAAGAGAGATACCATCTCTTCCATTTGTATGGTTAAATTTGTAACATTATTTGTTTTGTGGGGAGCACTCTTTTCCCCATCATTGATAATATGGCGCAAAGTTTTTAATGAGGCGCCTCACGTTATCCTATAAATGTTGAAATGCTAGTGCTTTCTTTTGTAGGAACTAAAGATCGAAGGGAATCTGTATTAAAACTCCCCATGACGCCGATCATGTACGTTGGATCCTTATGGAGGAGTCTTTGCCGCCCATGGAGGCAGTCACATATGCTAGATCCTCATAGAGGATTCCTTGAGGCCCATAGAGGCAAACACATATGTTAGATCCTCATGGAGGAATCCTTGCCACTCAAAAGGGAACATTATCATCCTCATGCGAGAATCATTAACCTAAAAAACCACAATGAGGCCAAAACCTGTTCAAAATGTTCTAACATAGTTCACACAAAGGGAAGTAAGGGGCATCATACGCATTTACCTTTTTCTCAACTTGGGTGAGGTAGTTAAAGCCAAAGAAAATGATGGTATTTAGATCTCTTATCCATAAAAAGGGAAGCAAGGGGCACCATATGCTCTCACCGTGACCATAGAGGCATCGCCTTACCCTCAAACCCCTACGAGTTTTTCCTTCCAATTTATGTAGGTTTTGAATGGGACTTGAACAATTGTATTCTTGATAGGGAGCCTAAAGTGACCCGACCACTTTTGGCGCTTACTTTGGTACCATAGAAAGAAAAGTACACCCCAACAATGGGAAATACTTGCCAACATAGAAATTTGAATGTCCTAATCACACTATAGATGTTGCACGTAATCTAAGAAAGGGAAACGTTTGGAGTCACTAATAACTCATATTCAAACAACGGGAAGGGTATCAAAACCCCTAAATCATGAATGACAGGATTGTCCCTCTCTTCATAAAAGCATGACTCTAAAATAATATCATTCATGTGTCTAGTAATGGAAAATCCAATTTATCGCTCAGAGGCATTGATCCTCGCCTCATTATAATACAAGGACACAAAATCTTCAACGCCATAATATTTAATGTTTGTATCCGCCATTGATTGCTCATAGTTCCTGATAATGAACACATACAGAGAGAGACAGAGAGAGAGAGAGTCACTAGCAAAACTATCAATGCTCTCATGACTCCCAAATGCCTTAATATATAAAGGAACTACATCATCACTCTTAGACGTTTTAAAGCCTTAAAAATCGCCATTAAAGAAAAATTTGTACTCTCCACTTTTCGAGCCACAAAGAGAATGAATGGAAAATTAGGAGAAGAAGATTCGTAAAAAAAATTAATAAGAAGAAGATTCCACATATCATTGAAACGTGTGAGATTTTAACTTAAACTACATTTAAGGCTTTAGCTCAACTGATGTTTGAAGATTCACCTCATTGGCATTTGGAGCTTTACCCCTAGACATACCTAAGAGACTCGCCCTTTGTACACCTGAGAGACTCACCTCATGCTTGAGGGACACGCCCCAAGTACACCTGAGGGACTCGTCTAAATAATATGTGGAAAACAAACTAAATGACTTCACTCTTTCCAAACCCTCATGTTTGAGGGACTATGTACTGGTATATTCGTAGAATGCTCACGAGAGGCAGTGTAGAAAATTCTCTAAAGAAGGATGGTGTAATATATCATCCATGTCTCCTTCCTAAACGCCCCCTTATGAAAACGAGTGCCCATCATTCAGTTATGATGCTCATTTTCTATATCACTCGATGTTTACGAAAACATATGAATGATGTGTCCCTATCCTTAATGGTATGTGAGATGCACTAAAACTAGGGAAATCACGTTCTCCAAAATTAATAAGGGAGGTAACTAGCCGCTTCCCACACTCTTGATAGTGTGTATTACTTTCTTAAAGTATAAGATCTGACTTCAAGAGATTCCTATAAATACCTCAACTTTAAGATTGAGAGAGACAATCAATTCTTCGTAAAAATACCACATTCATCTATGCGTGATCTTGCTCTAACACCACTACAACATTAAGAATCTTTGACAATCCTACACAACTAAGAATTATCGGCTATTGTACTTTTAGTAAGTGTGACATGAAAAAAAAAGTGTTTGTATAAAACATGATTATCATTTTAATAATAATTTTCTTTTATTCACCAATTAAACTAACATATTTAAAAGTTATTTGAAGTGTATTTAAAAACTGTGTGCTTTTATTCTATATCAAATTTTAGATATTTAAATATTATAATTTTTTTAATAGAAAAAGAATATATATATATATATATATATATATATATATATATATATATATATATATATATATATATATATATATATATATATATATATATATATATATATATATATATATATATATATATATATATTTTCTTTGTTCACGGCTCTTTAATCGATAGTTCTTGATGTTACGAGACAGTTTGAGACCTTTTTATTATGAGTTCCTGATTTTAGTGGACTATTTAAACTCATTGGCCTAGAAAAAAAACAAAACTCAATATAAAAAGAATGAGATAAATACCAATGAATGTTAGGTATATCAGAAAAAGGCTAAATTCTTGAACATAGTAAACTAAAGATTTAATCCACATTGAATTTTAATGTTCAAAATAACTCAAATTATATTACTTTCTCTTTCTTTGTAGGAGTGAAACAAAGGTAAATGAATAGGGATGACAAAGTGGGTGGTGTAAAATTTAAATGAAAGAAAACAAATGAAAATAGAGGACTTTAGATAAAAGGAATGAGAAATATGAAAATGAACAAATGATGATTTTTATTTTAAATTTAAATAAGAGGTTTTGTTTTTTTCATAAAATAAATTCTATGTAATATAGAAATTATGTTAATGGATTTTTTTAAAATTTATATAAACTTTTTAATTTTAATAATAATAATAATAATAATAATAATAATAATAATAATAATAATAATAATAATAATAATAATAAAAGATATATTTAAAAAAACATGTTGCTGTATATTCTCGAATGCTAAAGTTGTTCATTTTCTTTATCTAACTCAAACTTGCAAATAATAATTAAGAAATCAAAGTGTTAATGTAAATTGTGATTTATCATTGAAACAATATGAATTTGGCTGAAACAAAATTTAAGCAATTTGAAATATTGTTGATAAAATTTGTATTATGAAAACTGAGTTACTTAGAAAAAGCAAGGTGAAAAAGTAATTTCCATTGATTTGGAAGCATATCCGTAGTACAAGTAGAATGACCAACCAATTACCCACTGTCTGCAGAAGCCGCCTCATAAGCTGAGTTTCCCTCAAACTCATACACTCACTCCCTAACTCACCTAGAGAGAGAATAATAGTAACTTTTGTATTGGTAGAGAGAGGTTAACAAAGAGACAAAAGTGTTCAGCTTTTTTAGGGTGAAAGTGAGATCTTTTAAACGCATAACCATTTAGCATAGCAGTGTGTGAAAAAAGAAAAACATAGAGTCTCTCTGAAACGCATAGAGAGAGAATAGACTTAATCTACACGCCATTATAGTGTGGTCTTTGATTCAGAGATATGAGATAAACATTCACTCCAACCATTGCTTTTCTGCAAATTAGGTTAGGGCTTTCTTCTTTCTATTTTCAATCATAATACTTCTATCTATCATTATTCTATTTTATTTCTTTATTTATTCATGTAATACTTCTACTATCATTATTCTCTTTTATTTGTTTATTTATTAGTTATAATGACTATATTTTTGTTTACTTTTTACTAGAGAGACATGTTGGACTATGAATGGGGTAACCCATCTAATATCATGCTTACTGGAAATGAAGATAACTCCGCCGCCGCTTCCGATCAAACCCACCGTCAAATCTTCGACCACTATGCTTCTCAAGCTATGCTATCCGAGAATTACTTAAACGGGTCTGGGCCTGCCATCAACATGAACCACTGTGATTTCAACCATCACAACCAGCAGCAACAACAGCAACACCACTTTAGCCCACAAGCCCAACAGCATCATATGCATCACTCTTTCTTTGACCCACGGGCTTTCCATGGAGGGTCTTCAACAAACTCATACCCTCCACCTCAACCATCACAGCATCCTTCTTTGCTCTCTCTAGACCCACTTCCTCAAAACTGTGGGCATGGACATGGACATGGGCCTGGCCTCCTTCTTGTCCCGAAATCAGAGGATATTAACAGGCCCATGGACTTTGTCGGCTCGAGGATTGGCCTTAACCTTGGTGGCCGTACTTACTTCTCCTCTTCCGAAGATGACTTCGTGAGCCGACTCTACCGCCGGTCTAGACCTCCTGAACCGGGTTCACATGGTTCTTCCAACTCGCCTAGGTGTCAGGCCGAAGGATGCAATGCTGATCTGTCTCAGGCGAAGCACTACCACCGCCGCCATAAGGTTTGCGAGTTTCACTCCAAGGCAGCCACCGTCATCGCCGCTGGGTTAACTCAGCGATTCTGCCAGCAATGCAGCAGGTTGTGGTCTTGAAATGACATAACTACCCCTTAAGTAACCCAATCATTGAGCTGAATTTCTCTTATCACAACATTCTCTCCAAGGACATTTTCGTCTATTTCAAATATCCCTTAGCTTTATCCTTTTTTATCTTTCCTTCTAAACAACAATCATTTACTAAACTTGTTTTAACTTGTATTAGATTCTAATTAAACCGAAACATATTTTTCCTAAAAGACGAAAAGGTCCTCGGTTTCAACGTGTGGGGGAAAAGCATGCAATAAAACACCAACCACAACACAGCTAGAGGTGTTGGAGGCTGGGGGAGAACGTTGGGATTTGAAAAAGACGAAAGTACCCTTGGGGAAAGAGTTGACAATGATTGTGTTGACCGTACATGGGGAAATCCCGAGGGTATTTGTGTCCTTAAAATACATAATGTGTTTGTTTTCTTTTCAGTTTTGCTACTTACGTACTGCATTGTTTTGCTGCTTTTAGTTAGTACCATTCAATTCAAATCAAACAAACTACATTGTGTCTCAAACAAAATAATATTTTTATTTCTATATCTTAAATTATCTAAATCTAAAAATATTGTTATTTTTTATTGCAGGTTTCATCTTCTTTCTGAGTTTGATAATGGAAAACGTAGCTGCAGAAAGAGATTAGCGGATCATAATCGCCGCAGAAGAAAAACTCAGCACCCAAATACTCAAGAAATTCACAAACCTCACAACACTCTGGAAACTGCTGCTACAAGTAATTCTAATTTAATTATTTCCATTTTTATTTATTTAAAGTAATTAAAGTATTCTTTCCATAATCATGATTATAGATAGATTATAGATAGATCTATGACTATGCTATACGCTTTATTTTCTATTTATGAAAAATAGTAATAAAAGGTGTTTAATTTCTTTAATTTTTTTTAAATATATTTTGGAAGGATCTCCGCCGGAGTCGGGTACTCAGTCTTCTTCATCGGTGACAGTGGCGGTTTCTCCGCCGGATTATTTTCGACAAAGGTCGTATCAAAGCCCAAGCCCATCTACAAATTCAAGCTCAATGTTTTTCTCAACTGGGTAATGGAAGCAAGAAATGTGTAGCATAACTAGGAGCATGCATATCAGTTTAATTTGCATGGCTAATTATAATTAATATTATAATTAATATATTTCCAAGAAGTAATTAATTAATGGAGGAGCGTCACTAGCAACAATAATATAATATGTAATAGTTAAGTGAAAGTTCCACTTGTAACCTTTCTCCTAAAATTAATTTCAAATTAAGCTTTATAATATATTTTCTTGTTACTTAACTACTCTTGTTAATTAGTAAGTCAAATAGCATCTATGTTCATTTTTATAGCTTTTCCCGTTTCTATTTCTGTGAATGTTATGATTTATGTTTTGACAGAGTGTATTCTATGATAAATATATCATTCTTAGAAAAACTAAAATTAGCAACAAAAAATCTAAAAAAAATTAATCCCTTTATATTTTTGTCCAAGATTTAACGAGGAAATACACTTTTAATATTTAGCTATTACGTATTAGTTTTCTTAGTAACAAAGGTGTAATTTTATTGAAAACTAACAGAAACTGAGTATAGTAGAATGGAGATAAGTCTTTATTTTTGATCAAGCTCATAGAGTAGTTGAAGAGACATTAATTTGTAGAGAACCAAGTTTGAAAGTATATCATTTTATTTTTCATTTTAAGGGTCATTTTAAGGGGTCAAATTCTACTCACAAAACTATTAAAATAAATAATGAGATTGACTTTTACAAATGACATTAAATTTCTTTAATTTTATATTTTTAAATAATATATAAAGGAGAACTAAAACTAAAATATACATAAAAAAATATAACAACTAACGACCTAAAAAAACCCAACAAACAAGATAAATCGACCATAATAGACACAACGAAATCAGAAAATAAAAAATTATTGAATCACTACAATATACTCCAATAAAAAAAATAAAAATAAACTACAACACAAGAAAAAATTCAAGTCGACCTAACCAACATATAACAAAATATTAGATTAATTTAATAAAAAATATATCTTTTATATATATATATATATATATATATATATATATATATATATATATATATATATATATATATATATATATATATATATATATATATATATATATATATATGTTTAAATCATTGATATACCCTAACACTCTAAATTTTTCAAGAAGTGGTATTTAAGAGTTTAAGTTCATTTTGGTGGAGAGTTTTTTTTTTTGATAAGAAGAATCTATTAATAAGAGATTAAGGACATCTCAGACCAAAAGAAACTGTTATATGAAGTCAAAAGGAAATTTGAACCAATCGTACAAACTACATTGCTTGCTTCCCTTCCTACCTAGGATCAACCAATTCCAAGAGGAAAGTTTAATATCGAAAACAATACTGTCGACCTCAGTAACTACATTATTGAATATATATTCATTTCTAGACCTCCAAATACTCCAGCAGATAATAAACCAAATTGAATTTATTCTGATCGCTTGACATCGGCCACTAAGGCTCGAGTTCCACGCCTTCGCGTGAGAGTAGCAGCAAGTTTCAGATATTATCTCTATATCCGCCCACTCGCAAATCTTGTTCCAAACCTGCTTGGATTTAAAGCCTGAGAAGAAGAGATGAGATACGTCCTCGAGGCTACTAGAACAAAACACACAATTCAAGTCTTGCTCAGAATCAAACACCCTTCTTTTCAACAAATTAGTTCTAGTTGACAATTTATCAAACACCATTCTCCAGCTGAAAGTTTGAACTTTCGCCGGAATAACCGTCTTTCAGAGAGACTCAAGATGGGATGCACATTCAGAACCAATATCTTGATCAGAGGAAGAGGGAGTTAGAACTGAATTTAAAGAGTTAACCTTGAAAGACAAAGAATCATGAATCAGCCACCGCCATTTGTCGGACTCGTCGGGGATAACTGATACATTATCCAGCAATTTACAACAATCAGACCAGTCTGGTTCAGGAGGGGAATCTGAGTCGATCAAAGAATCTCTAATTTTTCAAGTCCACTGCCCTTCCTCCCAGAATCCCATTTCACGAACGGTCGCTGACTTCGTAGAACAACTCTGAAATAGCCCGTTAAATATGACTTTAAACAGCAGATCACCATTCCAAATTGACTGCCAGAACGCGACGTCGTTACCTTCACCAACGGAGCAGGTCGTGAAATTGCAGAAGTTGACATGAGAATTGAGGGACGCGTTGGTCATAACATCCTTCATACACAGCGAGTCAGATTTCAAATTATCAACGTCGAAGTAAGTTTGCGTCTTGATACTGAGGTTACCGTATCTGTTAGTGAGGGACTTCCTCCAAATTTCATTACCGCCAGTTTGGAACCTCCAAAGCCATTTTGCCAACAAGGCACTATTGAACCGACCCACATGCTTAATTCCAAGACCGCCAAGTTCCTTAGATTTACAAACAAAATTCCAAGAAACCCAAGGAATAAATCTTTTGCTTGATTTTCCAGCCCATAAGAACCGACGTTGGATCGCAATAATATCCTTCAGAATTTTATGGGGAGCCTTGAAGAAAGCCAAGTAATGGATAGGGAGATTAGCTAAAACCGAATTTATGAGGGTTACTCTACCTCCCATAGACAGATTTCTCCTATTCCAGTTGGACAATTTGTTCCTCAAGCAATTCAGAACCGACTTCCAAAAAGAGTAGCGACGATGGTTGCCACCAACCGTGATTCAAAGAAAGCTAAACGAAAACTTTCCTGATTTGCAGTGAAGGAAATCTTCAGCAGCCACAAAAAAATCAGGTTCTACTCGAATCTCATACAAGCAACTTTTGGAGTAATTAATTTTAAGACCTGAAGTTAATTCGAAAGCACGAAGAATAGCCTTGGTGGAGAGTTAAATATGATTATAATATGAATCAGATTAGTGATCCAAAATTAGACTAGTTCTCAACACTTTATCGATTCTCCAACACATTATAATATTAAAGTACTAGTTGTATTGTTGAAATTCTATTAAAGTCGTTATTATTTTGAGATATAAAATATATAAATATAAAAAGTAGTTTTAAACTATAAAAATATTGTATTTGATGTTCGAAATGTCTTGAATAAGATGAATTTGTGTTAAGAAAAAAAAGTAAAAGTAAAAAAAAAAAAAGATAGTAATAAGTAGTAGTTGGGTAGGTATCTAAGTTAGGGAAGTAGAAAGAAATGGAATTGTGCAATACAAGTGTTGTACCATATTGATGATATGGTCGGGTTTAACTGCAGTAAAAAAAAGAGTAGTGCGATAGTTAGGGTAAAGCGTAGAAGAGAAAAATGGCCCCCTCAATTTGTATTTACCTGGAAATAGTATCTGTCTGTTTTGTGTGGTGGCAGCTCAACACAGAACACGGGTTATTCATCATTTTATTTTTCAGGCAATCAATTATTTTCCTTTTGTCTTGTACTCTATTATTTCCTAAAAAAATGAAGTTATCATATAAATTATATCAAATTTTTTGAAACATTTTCATTTCAATTCTAAGCCGTCAAGCTGTCTCCTATATGGAAGCTATATAGCTGTACTACTAAACCCAGTAATATATTAGTTGCCCATATCAACCTGCAGATGCTCTTACTCTTTCTCTCTCTACTCTCTCTCTATACATATACATGTCTCTGATGTGTTGCTATTCCTTGTTAAAGTACCTACCTATTGTAGTCTAACAAAAAACATATATATAAAGTGGAATCATTTCTTACTATCTCAATCTTAAATTTAATGTCTATATATTTACTTTTATCATATAAGTTAAGAATACTAGTATTAATGAAAGTACACTATAGTTTTTAAACATTGTTTCAAAAATATATATTCAACTGTACTTTGGACTTGTGAAAAAAATATTAATTTGGGAAATTCTTAAATATTGAATTGGGTTGGCTATAAGAGTGTTTCTCCATTTAATTTATGTATAGAATAAAAATGAACAATATTATTGAATTTGGTTGGCTTTTTATTAAGTAAGGAGATTAATTAAAAGAGTACTAGAGTTACTTTAATCCTTGATATAAGAAGAAACTTTCAAGAACGGATTTAATTATCTTAGATGAAAAACAAACCGAGGAAAAATTCGAACCAACTGATAACTGAGACAAACAAATTAATGGAGCTTGACAAAGATCAAAGAAATTTCAGTTGGAATAAGAATTTTTCTCTATAAAAGACCACTTCCAAGTAGTAAGTTTAATATCTCATAATAAATCTGAAATACTACAAAAAGCTCTCTCGAAAATAATTGAGTTTCTAACGTTCCAAATATTCCACACCACCGTCATCTAAATAATTCTTGAGTTGCCATTCTTCAAACGATAAGATCTGTCAACACCTGACCAATTCAGAAAACTCTTCCATGTGACCTCTTCAGAAACCCACTCCAAACAAGCACATTATTTCAAATAAGCTTAGAAACCCTGCACCAAAAAATAAATGATTTAGATCTTCATCTATACGAAAGCAAATGGTGCAAGGGAGGTCATGAGAAGATTGGATAATGCCTATGTGAACTAATTGATCCTTGGTCGGGATCCCATTAATGAAGCCACTATGCCAAAAAAGACCTATAGCAGCGCTTTTTTTAGCCTTTAGTAGCGCTTAAAAGCGCTGTCTAAAGTGGCGCTGCTATAGGTAAAGACAACGTTTTTTTTTGGGAAAAAAACACTGCTTCTTCCCCCTTTTTAGCAGCGCTTTTAAAAGCGCTCTCTAAAGTCCATTTTCCTAAGACCTTTAGCAGCGCTTTTATTTGCATTTAGCAGCGCTTTCAAAAGCGCTCTTTTTACCACACCTATAGCAGCGCTTTTTAAAAGCGCTCTCTTTTCTCTACCTTTAGCAACGCTTTTCCTTTAAAAGAGCTGTCTTTTCTCACATCATTGATTTTTTTTCAAGATCACTTTTTTTGGCAAAAAACGCTGTCTTTTGTGCATATTTTTATGAAGTGTTTTTTGTTTTATACTGTTGCGCAATTCTTCATAATTTATCACACAAACCTGCTTATAATAATTATATTTAACACAAACCTTTATTTCAACACTACTTAGGCCTTATACATAACCTTCTTACAATCATTGTAATTCAACACGATCCTTTATTTCAACACATATGCCTTATATGTATATTATCATTCAACATAAACGATCCATACTTATAAAATATATTCCAAAACCGATAATGTCACAATATTCACTATACATATAATAAAAAATTCCATAAGTACGGATCCTCACAACAACACAATACGATTTCGATCTAGAAGTATATCAATAAATTCCAAAACTATATACGACTTCCAGAACTATAATTTATCCAGTAGTATGTACAAAATATCACAACAACACAAATCTCCAATCAAAAGACATAAAGACAATATACCTTATACAATTCTCATCTCAAGAATGTATTGACACCATTCCTCCTTAATTTCTTCCAATTTTTCTTTCGAGTAAGTGTCACACTTAAATTCATCAAAGTACTACATAATATAACAAAACATGCATGATTTAGTTAAAACTAATTACTTAGATGAAATACCGGATAAATATCAAAATAAATCATATAACTTATAAATCCATACCATGTTTGGAATCTCTATTTGACCCGAATGAATAATTTCCTTCATAAACCTCAATACAAAATAGCCGCAATCAATACCATTGCGCTGACGAGGACACTACACATGAAAAAAATACGAATACATATCAGGATATATATTTTAACTAGTTTTAGCAAACAACATCACTATAATAATCAAAATTTGAAAATATACCTGCACTCTGATCCAACTAATGTTGTTAGCCTTACTCTTTAGTACTCTTGATTGTCTTTGTGATCGAAATATTTGTATAGCTTTAAACATAATATAAACGAATATTTATAGCAGTCTCACATAATAAATAAAGATATACACGAATTATTCAGAACAATCTCATCACTTACGTTTTAACCATCTTCTTCATATCGGGATATTTTGTTTGATCCCCATCTAATGAATCCAAATAATACACAATTTTTTTATCAGATTAATCGTGACCAACAACTAGTGTCCACTGTAAAATAAGGCAAAATTTTAAATGAAAATGTTATAGAGAATGTTTAAAAAGAATAATTATAATAAATGAAATTAGAATGAAATCTAACCCATGGCCAATATTATATGGCAAAAAATACAACTTTTCTGTATCTTTGACCATAAATGCTCGGACTACGTAATCTCTGACTGCATCTGGATTGTGTTCGATTAACCGTGCATTGATACAACTAGAAGATAAGAATGAGAACCTCAGAAAGTTTCTGCTGAAAATTATAATTGATACTATCTTTGTCACTAGTATCCTTAAACTCATGACCGCGCCTTTCTGACATGTATCTCTCTTTGTCCTTTTGCAATTCACGAACTTGAGCTCTCAATTCTTCCAACGACTCCATGACTTCTTTATTAGTCGGATTTTTTTTCTTTGAATTCTTATACAATTTTGTTGGAGTGACACCAAACCCCTTACCCCTCACACGACCAGTATACTCAGGAACATTTAATACTCGACTGAGTAGGCTCCCGCAATCATGGTCTTCAGATGCAGTTATAGTCTGGGATAGACTCTCCTGAAATGTAGAAAAATATTAGTGCGAATTAAAAAGCATAAGTATATTATATGTTACTACACTTTTGAGTTTATGACAAAACTAATGTTATACTTACACATTGCTCAAAAACTTGTTGAACATCTTCCTGAACAACTCCATCTCTACCCACACGAGCAGCCTTCCACAAAACATGTTCTGGAACAGATGTTGCATCACTTTTCTCCTCTTCTAACTGCACATTAAGACAGATAATAAGTTTCATTTTTCTCGTATTTTAATTTCATCATAATAAAGCATTTATATATACTTACTATTTTCTGTTATAAGCGTGCATATCCCAAACGCCCTTTTTTGTATGGATACGCGGGTTTTGATGCTCGTTGCCGATTTATGTCACTCACAACCTGAAAAAACAAGTTTAAGCCATATCAGAACTCATGTGAAATAAGTATATATATTATACATTGTTCATGATAAGATAACATTACATGGGAATTCTTTGGTTCTTCTCTTGGCAACAAAAGTCTCCCATTCTTCAAGTGAAATCAAATCCGCATACTTCTTTGATCGCTCTGACTCAACAAAGTTTCCATCAGAATGCTTAAGAAACTTGTTCGTTAAAAATGCTCGAAATCATCCAAGTCTTTTTCCGGCTAATTGAAGACAGTATTTTTTCCAGTTGTCATCAATATTAAAAGACCTCTGCAAATTAAACAAATTAACATATATATAGTGTGTTAGTATAAATAATTTAAAGACATAACCATCAACAAAAATAAATAATGTCAGATATGATACCTGTATCTCACTCCATATTTTTTATTTAGCTGGTTTCAACGATGGAATTCTCCAATTATCACAAGTGATTGGAATTTGCGAGCGAACAAGTGCAACAATGTAACTTGTTAACATCGCATCGTTAGGCTCAATTAATTGGTCTGTTTCATTCCAATGCAGATCATATTTTATACCTTTATCTCTCGCACGAATGATTCCCTTCATAATCATTATTCCTCTTAAAATATCTCCTTCCACATCATGTACTGGTTCGTTTCCACCCTCTAAAGGAGTATCATGTGAGTTTTTCTCGTTGTTAGCCATAATACCCGTAATTCAAAAAAACACACTTATTAAATGAATGACAAGTACATATGAAATGAAAAACATAAATAACAAAAACATGCATCATTGTTTTTATAGTGTATGGTTTTTGTTGTTGAAAGTAAGGGTTAAATTGTTGTTGTGTGTTAAACATGTTTTTATAGTGAATGTTAATAAACGGTTGAGGTATGTTGAAGAGATATAAAGTTGGAATCAATCTATACCATGCCATGTACACACTAATTTGTTTACATTTTATTAACATGATATAGTTTTTTTTAAAAGGAAACATATTTCATTAGACTGAAGAAACATTACACAAAGTAGAGTCTGCCGTAGGTGGAATACATCCAACCCAAGTTCTTGAACCTACAAGATTGCCCATCCTTACTAGATGATGAACATCCCCAATATGGTTCCTATTCAGATACATGATGTAAGCCTCCTAAAAACTACTCAATATCAATAATATCTTAAGGCACCGAGAATAACATGCAACAACATCATTTGTTTCCATTAACAACAATATTAACATCAACACTAACAACAACAACTTCAACATCATTTGTTTCTATCAACAACATTTTTATAATTTCTTACAACTATTACCTCTTAAATTTCTAATTTAATTTTTATAATTTTTTTTACTGTCTTCCAATTATTTATTCAATCTTCCCACAATACACCTAAAATCTGTTGCATATCATTTACTTTTATTCCTTTTTTATGGATTCTAATATATAAAAAAAATAACAAAACTATTTTGTTAAAAAATGAAACACTTAGAATAAAAATAAATCGACCATCTAGAAATAAGATAAATTAACAAATAACTAATAAATAAATAATATTAAAAATATTTAAAACTCTTACAAAGTTTAATAATACAATATACATGTTTTAATTTATGCATTATAAACATTACTAGCTAATCAAATATTTAATAAAAAAAACATATATTAGATAAACTTATCGCTAATAACAAACATACAAACATATAATACTATATTGACATCTCCTCAATTATATGCACTACTATAATGCCTATAAATAATAATGTGTTTTAGATTAAAAAAACACACTAGTCGAACAAGTAATTTGTTTTAGTCCAACATAAAATTAATTGAAAGATATGATGCCAAAATTAATTTTGAACTCTTTTGTGAAAAATGATAAAATTTAGGTCTGTTATAACATTTGTTAAATACAATAATAAATATATAAAATACAACATTATCAAATTTACAAACTAACTAAAAATTTAAGAATAAAGCAACATAGGTTATCTCTAAGTCAAAAAAGGTTGGACCATTGAAGACATGAAGGGTCTTAGTCGAACATGATGTTTGCACTAGATTTTTATGGAAGATGGTCACAACTAGTAGTACAACCACATCAAAGACTTAATCCAACTATAAAAGAGGTGGTATGAAAATAAACTTAAAAGATATTAGATGCAAGTATCGTTTATCCTATTTTTAATAGTTATAGGAAAGTCATGTTTATGTGGTGCCAAAGAAAGAGGGAACAATTATAGAGATGAACGAGAAAAATGAGTTGATCTTGACTCGTATTGTTACTTGGTGCAGAGTATGTATTGATTACGGAAGACTCAACATTGTTGTAATAAGTAAGGAACATTTCCATTTTCCTTTATGGTGAGAGAGTGAATTGTTTTGGGTCATAAAATGTTTTAGAAAGAGATTAAAGTTGACCTAAAAACAATTAAAGTAATTGAAAATTTTACCTTCTGATCAACAAAAAGAGAATTATTAGATTTTTGGGGCTTGCATGTTTCATAGGAAGTTTATAAAATGATTCAAAAAAATGCAAAACCTCATATTAATTTACTTGGGAAGTATACACCCTTTAAATTCAATGTTGAATGTTTGAAAGATTTTAATATTCTTAAGCAATAGTTAGTGTCTTCCTCCTTTGTCATAGTGCCTTGTTGGCCTTTACCATTTGAAATCATATCTTATGCTTGGGACATAGTTGTAGGGACAATTCTTCCACCAGAAATATTATCAGGAGAATATGTGAAGTTGCATGTCTTTAATTCATTCAGGGGAACACTTATATCTGATTATTTTATTGTTTGTTTTATCGTTTTCATCTTTGATTTAATTTAGATTTGTTAAGTCTCCTTCATCATTGCATTTCTTAAAATCAAGTTTGAAAAGATTTGTTTTAAGCATGCATAAGATTCATTTTAAGCATGCATAAATTATTGGTTAGTTTGATGTTGATCATGATATTTTTTGATCAATTGCATGAGTATGTGGAATAAATAACTTTAACGTTTTTTTTATTTGAGTTTGATTTAAAGTAAAATCTCAAAGTGTTTTTGAAACTATGAAAATTTGACAATTTTTGTGTTTGATTCAAATAATGAAAATCAAACATATTTTATGATTCAAATCAAATTGGACACAGACAAAACTAGAATTTTCAAACCATTTGATTTGAATCATATTTTACACATGATTCAAATCAATTTCTTACTAGTCGCCTCTGATTGATTTGATTCGAATCAAATTTTGAACATTATTCAAATCACATACTTTTTTAGTATTTTCTAGTTGGGCCTGTTGCATTTGATCCGAGTAATTTTTTGTGCATGATTCGAATCACGAGGTGCTTGATTCGAATCAAACTTTCCTCATGATTCAAATCAACTAAAAAATATTCAAAATTCAGTTTTTTCTTTTATTCCACTTCACTTATTAATTTGATTCAAATCTTAAATTGCTTTTGATTCAAATCTAACTAACTTTTTCAACAATTTTTAGTGCGTATTCGCAAGCACACATAAAACTCTTTTGTCATCATTTTTCACATAACATCTTATCATCTGATCATAATTTTTCAGTGTTATTTTGTGAAAAATCAATTTCCTCTATTTTGAAAGTTCTAAGTTTTGCAATGACATTCTTGCATTTTCAACTTCAATTTGATTCAAATCTTGATAACGAGCAATTTGCAATTGATAGAAGGAGGCTCGTCCTTGAAACTAATAGTCCTTGGAGATCTAGTCGAGTTTTTTAGGTTGTTTGAAAGATTAAGGTAATTGTAAATGGTGGTGACAAATTCTATTAAAGAGAAGTAGGTTCTTCTTTCCAGAATTTTCTTAGTAATGGTTGTGTGGTGTAACTATAAAGTGCACCTAAGAAGGGGAGGGGTGAATTTGATACTTTGAAATTTTCTGGATTTTAGATTAAGTGTATCTATGTTTATTGGTTTGATGTTAGGTTATGAAAGCAGTACAGTGCGGAAAAATAAAGAAAGCATGAGGTTTATACTAGTTTCCCTCACAATCTAAGAGTACGTCAACCCCCTTACTACTGTAAGAGATTTTACTATTGTTATAACTTTATATAAGCCTATACCTAGCTTCTATACACAAACTTCTAATTAAATCACCAAGGAAAACCACCTTGTGATTTTACACCATAGAAAAACAAAACACCCTTTCTTTTTTCAACTCTCTTGTTTCCAACAATCCATGATAACATGATACTGATACAAACATTTGAGTTTTGATACCGATAAATTTGGAGCAGTAGGATAGAATAAATCCTAACTTGAAGAATTTCTTCCCTTTCAAAAATATGGTATATTACAATATATATTTAAGTGTTTGAGACCTTTTACATTATTTAAATATAAAAATAATGCACAAGTTCTCGAAGATTGAAAATGTCAGATGCAGTGAAATATTGTGAAATACTTACGAAGAAATTTTTGAAAGAGGTGAATTTGATCAGAAAAAATACTTCCTATTTATATGAAAACTAATACCCTTTTGAATTAAGACATAGCTCTTGATAAATTCATGATAAAGTGTGAAATTGATTTGAAAAGTTACAATGAAGGTGCCATGAAAAGATGCAATTCAAAAAAGTATTTTTCTTAAAAATTCATAGTGTCAATAGATTGAATGAGATGGTCAATCGATTTCTTCTTTGATACGTTTGAAAATTTTGAATTTTGAACTAATTCCAATTGATTGCTCATCTAATGCAATTGTTAATGGCTTTAAAAAAATTACAATTTGGAAACATGACAATCAATTTTTTGGCTAAGAAAATGTTTTTTTTTTTCAATTTAAAAACTTTGCAAAATATTTGTAAGTATAAAATTCAATGACATGACTTATGAGAGATGTCATGGATTGATTTTAGATAGTTTGAGCACTTAAGGTTATATGAACCATGAGATACCATATTTGTCGTCTTGTTTGATCATCCATATCATAGCCATTTGAGTAACTTCTTCATTCTTTAACATTTGATCATGTCTTCACAATAATGATTGTCTTCATCAAAATATCTTCATTGAAGGCTTGACTTTACACGTGGAAGACTATAGATAAGGAGAAGTCCTTCACAAATCTTTGGACAATTCATCGCTCAAGGAATTGGTAGGATCAAGGGGTTACTTGATATACACGAAGGCTTGGAGTATATTGTTGATGTTGGAAGATTCAAAAAACATTAATCGAGTAAAGATTATATAGAAGAGTTTGGTAATTATGTTGTATACAAGTCAAGATCTAGATAACAGATTTTAATTTTCTCAGCTATATTGTAGATTGGTGATTGTATGAACTCTTAGAAATATTTGTCAAATATAAAGGAACTATGCATTTTCCAATGGGAAATCATTGGAGACTGCATGTAGGTAAAGTTAGGATGAACGCCGAAGCATTTTAAATCTCGGTGTCATATCTCTCTCTCTCTCTCTCTCTCTCTCTCTCTCTCTCTCTCTCTCTCTCTCTCTCTCTCTCTCTCTCTCTCTCTCTCTCTCTCTCTCTCTCTCTCTCTCTCTCTCTAATTTAATTTAATTTCGTATTATTTGTATGCTAAGGTATTTCAATCCTATCGTAGTTTATCGTTAATTCATTAATAGCAATTTATCACGTAAACATTAGGTTTTGTTGGAATTTGATACCTTGTTAAGCTTTATTGGTGATAGATATTCTGTGAAACAAAGTGATATTAGAATTCTATTCATTGAATCATTGTGGAAACACTTTTTGTGAATTACACAATCGAATCAATCTAATACATAGTGTTTCATCATATTCATATTTAGTGTTTCTGAAAGAATCTAGTGCTAACACGATCAAAATTTAAATAGTATAATTTTCATATTTTTCACATTAAACCTTCTGAAATCACCGTGTAACCATAGAAAAGTTTGAGTTAAACCCAACACTAATCCGTGATTTGAAGAAAAATATCTCACTGGAAGGCTCGATTAAAATGCTAATAAAGATTATTTTAGGATTTTTTTGGAGTCTTATTTCCTCTCTAAATTTTAAGTCTATGTTCTTAAAAAGAAAGTATCCTATTTGATTTTAATGTAATTGCACTCATTTTAAGATATGTGTTTAGATCGCAAGTATTTTATGTGTTATGAATTATTTTAAAAAGCATGACATAATTTTAATCAACGTTTTATTCGGAAAAAGACCTTTAAAAAACAATGATTTAAAAAAAAATTATGATTGAAGTTTCGATTTCTTTTTGGTTGGTTGTAAAAGAAATACACCATTTATATTAAAAATATAACTGATACAAATATAGTTCAAAGATATTTTTTGTTTTTTAACACCTGAAGCAATATATCTTTTATAAAGAATGCAAAACCTCATGCGTAGCAATATTGTGTTACCTAAGACAAAAAATATAATTTTTAAGAAGATTGATTTTATTTTTTTAAAAAAAGAATAGCATTCCAGTTTGTTGTCCGTTTGCCTACTATTTTTGTATAACTTTTATATAGAAAAAATGTGGCTTAAATTTTGACTATATAAAAAAATTTTAAAGACTAACAATACTGCTAAAATATAACATAGAAAATCAATTGAAAAAAAAACTAAAAACTTCTATTAAAAAATGTCAACTAAATGATTGTACATTTCCCGTTTGTCTTTTTAAATATCTAATATTTTATTTGCCTCTACAAATAAGATTGTGTTATACATATTCTGTATATTAAAAAATTATAGTGGAATTAATGTGTATGTTTTATATGTAAATATTACTAAATTATAAATATTTTATGAGTTTAATGGTTATGTGCTACAATACAAGAAAAATGGATTGTAGTTGAGGAATTTTGGGTGGAGTTAATCATTTCACAAAATACTTATTGGGGGATATCATTCGCTAAAAAGTTAAAAACAAGTGTACTCACGGTTACCCTATGCAACACTTGAGGAGGGAAACCAGAGTGCATTAGAAAATATTATGGCACTTAATGGAAGAAGGTTTTTGAGGGGTTGTTCTTAGCAAGCTGTTAAATTTGCGTTAGTGAGGGGTACCCCCTCGCAAGAAGAAAAGTCAATGTTCAGTTGGTGTTAGGATTAGGTTAAATTTTACAAAGGACAACCCTAGCAAAATTTGATGCGGTTAAGCGGCAAGCAAATATATTATTTTTGGAGGAATTCTCTCCGGGATTTATATCGTCTCCATAGGGATCAGTGCGAGAGAAAGAATATCGTTCGACAATCTCTACGTCTCTAAATTTGAGTTTGAATGATTTTAAAGAGTAAGATGCAAAAGAAAAACATAAGACAAGAAAATAAGCACATTCTTAAGACATGAGAAAGCTTGACAGGAGTTGTATTTCATTCTAGCCATTATGTAATAAGAAATATATGGATCAAATGCACGGAACCTAAGTCACTCCTTAAAATCCGCACGTATCGCTCACAACAAGAGGTTATGTCTAACGCAAAAGTTGAGAGATCAACCACATTCTCTCGAATGTGACGTCTCACGCAACTAAAAAACACAATGCATTAAGATCTGACACGCACATGTGAATATTAGACCGCTTTCCACAGCCAATAGACGTTCATCTTAGGTCGAGTTTGAAAAGTATATGTCTATAACAATCCAAACCCATTAAGATAGATAGTACAACAAAGATGACATCGATTAAGAGTTGTAAAATAGATTTTATGCAAAGATTCATAAATACACATACAGTCAAAGTAAAATCACATCCAACAACCCCAACAAATGAAAAAGACATAGAGAAGAAGGAAGAAGAACAAACTTCTCACGGTTTGTCAACTCTAAATGAAGTAGATTCGACTTCAGATCGTCAAGATGCATCCTCCATGTGTTGTTTCTAAGCTAAATGTACTCAAGAATGTTTCTGATCAATCAGGTGTAAAAATTCCCAAAACATATCTAAAATATCTTAGAAGAACTCAGTATATATAAAACTAAATCTTCCAAGTTCACAATGCGAACTCCACTTTATTGCACGTGGTCTGGCAAAAATTGTACTTAAACCGCCTTATTGAAAATACTGGTTCGCAGTGCGAGCACTGACCATAATTCTTCGCCTTGGCCTTGTAATGTGAGCACTGATAATAATTCTTTGCCCTGGCCTCGCAATGAGAGCACTGACCATAATTGCTACTGCCATAATTTTGAACAACTTATCTTTCACTTCGCTTTGTGTTTGCAATGCGAACATGACAGCTTGGAGGAAAACGTTTCTCGCTTCCATCACAACTTTAGCACCATTACTCTGATTTAAGCACCGTCAATAGCGCCCAAAAGCTTATTTAATGCTCTACAAGAAAATGACATAATATCATTGCTTGAATACCTACAAAAAATGAGATAAATACAATCAAACTCAAGATATGTACATGTTTACGCATATAACATAATTACCTAAAACATACACAAAAATTGAGGTTTATGAAAGAAAATCAATTGAAACAAGTCAATTAGTTCTAATTATTAACACTAGAATACACTATGCTTCAACACTTATCAAACTCTCCCAATTTAAACTTTTTTTCCTCAAACAAGAATCAATCAACTCAAAGAAACAAAAGCAATTATCAAGAAATCATGCTCAACAAGTTTTTACAAACGGAAATAAACATGTGGTACAAATATCAAAAGTACATCCAAAGCAATGATTACCACTAAACTATAACGACACAAAGAATATGAAATAAAGTCTAAGCACAAAACACATGTCAAAAATTATAAAGCAATACAAATGTTCAAGAATGAATCACACCTAATGCACAACTTCATCAAGGGATGAAAAATAAATATGAGAGTCAAACTCACACTCAACAATCATACTAACAATAATTCAAATTAGGAATTCATCTAAAAAAATCATATTGAAAGAGAAACAAATAATTATTTTTCTTAAGGTAAGAGAAACAAAAACTTGCCTAATCAAATGAGAGTGATCATTTCTCACAATCTCAAACACTCACAAATTCCAATCACCTCGTTCTCTTTTCCAAATTATTACACCATTCCACACAACTTATTAGCATAACATTGTTCTTTTTTCCTTCTTTTTTTTTCACTTCTTTTTTCCTTTTTTCTTTTCTTTTTCTTTAATTTTTTCCCTATCTTTTTCAAACTTTTTCTTTTTCTCAACCTCTTAGCAACCGACCTCTTCTTCCCAACTTGAATACAACGACACGTAGTGGCATGAATGCTCCTAAACTTATTAGACAAGGGTAAAAACTCAAATAACAAATAATGATTATGGTTCAAGAAAAAAAATATTAGAATCCATACAAAAATGAACTTAACACTAACATGGATTCTAACAAAATCTCAAAAGGGGTAAGTAATTTCTCACTCACTCACAAGATAGATTGACTATTTGGTCAAGTGGTTATGCTCAAAATCAAACAAAATGCCTTGATCATTTTAATGCTATCATACAAGTCAACACAAATGCAAAATTAAACATAATTCAAATGAGTTAAAAAAGAAAGTTGGCCACCATGCAAATTAGTAAAAAATAGAAAGGTTCCTCACATTGGGCTATGAACTAAAGTGATTCAAAATTGAACAAAAATTGAAAAATAATAAATGTCATGTTATGTTCTAGAAAAGCAATAAACACAAACCTTTGTAATGCAACTCTCTTTAAACTTTTCACACTACCATAACATTTTCTTGTTGAAACAATCAAACATAAACAATTACAACATGCATCTTCAAGCTAATAAAAAATAAAGCATAAAACTATATAAGTTCAAAAGTTGTTGGGTTGCCTCCCAACAAGTGCTTGTTTGACATTGGCAGCTCGATGTCTTTATTTATGCTCATGTTTCGTCATGTTGCTTGTTCACCGGTAGCTACCCAATAAAACCTACAATACTTGAGCAAACGTAAACCAAAAATAAAAATATGTACACACATATACACAAACATAATAGACAACATATATATACACAATTACTTATGGAAAAAAACTATAGACAAGTATGTACAAAGCTACCGAAACAAAGAAACTATCGAAATGCAATTCAATAACAAAATACCAATCCCCGACAACAATGTCATTTTGTTGATGCGGTAAAGCAACAAGCAAAAATGTTATTTTTGGAAGAATTCCCTCCGAGATTTATATCGTCTCCACAGGGATCGATGCAAGGGAAAGAATGTCATTCAACACTTTCTACGTCTCTAAGCTTGGGTTTGAATGGTTTTAAAGAGGAAGATGAAAAATAAAAACATAAGACAAGAAAATAAACACATTCTTAAGACATGAGAAAACTCGCCAGGAGTTGTATTTCATTCTATCCATCACGTAATAAAAAAAATTATGGATCAAATGCACACAGCCTAAATCACTCCTCAAAATCCCCACATATCACTCACAACAAAAGGTTATGTCTAACGCAAATGCTGAGAGATCAACCGCATTCGATTGGAGGTGATATCTCACACAACTAAACAACATGGAGAATTAAGATCCGACACACACATGTAAATATTAGACCGCTTCCCACAATCAATAGACGTTCATCTTAGGTCGAGTTCGAAAAGTATATGTCTATAGCGATCCAAACCCATTAAGATAGTTAGTAAAGAAAAGATGACATCGATTAAGAGTTGTAAAAGAGATTTTATACAAAGATCCATAAATACACATACAATCAAAGTAAAATTACTATAAAAACCCCAACAAATGAAAAAGACATAGAGAAAAAGGAAGAAGAACAAACTTCTCATAGTTTGTCAACTCTGATTGAAGTAGATTCGACTCCGAATCGTCAAGGTGCACCCTTCATGTGTTGCTTCTAACCTAAATCTACTCAAGAATGTTTCTGAACAATTGGGTGTAAAAAGCCCCAAAAGATATCTAAAATATCTTAGAAGAACTCTATATATACAAAACCAAATCTACCAAGTTCGCACTACAAACTCCTTGTTCTCACTGTAAACTTCATTTTATTGCACGTGGTCTGGCAGAAATTGTACTTAAACTGCCTTATTGAAAATGTTGGTTTGCAGTGCGAGCACTGACCACAATTCTTCGCCTTGGCCTCACAATGCAAGCACTTAACAGAATTCTTTGCCTTGGCCTTGCAATGAGAGCATTGACCATAATTGCTACTGTCATAATTATGAACAGCTTCGTCTTCACTTCGTTTTGTGTTTGCAATGCGAACATGACATCATGGAAAAAAATGTTTCTTGCTTCCATCACAACTTTAGCTTCGTAACTCCGATTTAAGCTCGTTCAGAAGTGTTAGAAAGCTTATTGCTCTTCAAGTCAATAAGTGATGATTATTCACACTTGAATTCATTACACTTTATCACTTATCAGTGCCCCAACACAAAAAAAAAACACATTTTTTTTCAAAAAGTCTAAGAGTGATTCGGCGCAACAGTGAAGGTACAATTTACCATTGTAGTTTGCGAGAGGTTACCGCCAGTAAAAAGTACAATTGTAAAATATTTAAAGGTTCTTTTCTTTCTTCTTCATTCTTCATACATTTTTTCCTTTTTGGGTATTCTTCCTCTAAGCAAAAACACATACTTCCTCCAAGAAATCTCTTTTTTCTTCCTCTAACCAAAACGCTGACTTCCTCTAGGCAAAACACAAAACACAGAGCTTCAACTTCATTTTTGTCTTCTTTCATTAACTCTCCAATTTTGGTACACAATAAATTGTTTGTAATTTTTTAGTTAATTTTTTGCATGTATGAATGTGTTGTTATTTATTAAGTTAATTTTTTTAGATAATATTGGTTGAATATTATTCGTTGTGGATGAATTTGTTGTTGTGAATGTGTTGTTATTAGTTGTTGTAAAAATGTGCTGATTATATATATATATATATATATATATATATATATATATATATATATATATATATATATATATATATATATATATATATATATATATATATATATATATATATATATATATATATATATATATATATATATATATATATATATATATATATATATATATATATATATATATATATCAACGGATGAAAAAAATATATAGTATTATTAAAAATAAATTAAATTTCAATTTTTTATAAATAATATGTATTTTTTAAATATAGTATATATATATTGGCTAATATAAAACTTTTTAAAGACAATTTTCTTAAATAAATTAGTGTATATTAAAAAGAATTAGATTATTAGTTTACTAGAAAATAAGTTAGGAAGCAAATTTTTTATATAAAAAAAAGTTTGACTATTATCTTAGTATAATGATTTCTTTATGTATCCGTAATATTTTAATTTATTGAGCCGATGTCTTTCAAACACCTCATATTATAGTGGATTTGTCGAGCTTCCTTGGTCAAAGAGAACTCTTTTAATTTCTCAGTCATCGTAATTAATGGTAATGACCATGGGATCATCATTACGAGGGTGGATGTCAATTGCATATTTTTCCGAGAAGGTGACTATTGTTTCTGGCGTTTGGTGCTTGCCTTCGGTCTCAACTTTAGGGAGATTTTCTTTAGTCAGAATCTTGTGAGCATACCGTTTTTGAGCGGAGCTTGTTTCCCCGTCCACGCCAAATCCTCTTGCTACGGTGTTGAGTGTGTGGTATACAACTTTACTACTTTCGTCCAGAGGCGCCTCTTTGGCTTTGCCGGGTCTGAGGCTTCCAATGTCATCCCGCCCTCGCGAGTTACACTTGTCTGAAGATAGGGGGAGTCGTCATTCATATATTTCTTAAGATGTTTCTTATGTATTATTCTCTCAATTTCCTTTTTGAGCTAGTAGCAATCTTCAGTGCGGTGTCCCTTGAATTTATATAATTTGCACCACCTTCCTAATTTAAAACCAATCACCTATGTTTTAGGAGTAGGTGGCGTAGGAACATTGTGCAGAAGGAGAACCTCGCATAAAATCTGCTCATGACGGGTATTCTGGGGAGTGAAGTTCTTTATTTCCTTACTTACCTTTTTTAACACAATCTTGTCTTTTATAGGCAAGGTAAACTTGATATTCCTCTGATGGTGTAAGTCTTCAGCATTTGGGATGTGTTCCTTGTCATCATGCATTTTCTTTTCGGTTTTGCTCTCCTCGCCCTTTATGTAGAAATATGCTCTGGTGGCCACTTCTGCCAACAAAAGTGTTGGCTTATGGGTAAGGGACTCGTTAAAGTGTTCCGCCTTGAGTCCATTTTGGAACCCCCTACAAACATCTCTTAGTTTGGTGGGACGACCTTGATTGTGCCTTCATTAAAGCGGGTGATATAATCCCTCTGTGACTCTGATGGACCTTGGCGTATGTTAAACATGTTTGTGGTAGACATCGTCCTGTTGCAGATATTGGTGAACTGATGTACTAGCTTCTTTAATAGTTCCTGGTAGTTGTTGATGGAGGCACTGGGTAAACCGATATACAATCGAAGGGCAGATTCTCTGAAAGCTCCAGATAGCAATTTGCACTTTATGGGGACATGCACTCCTATGATGGTCATCTGTGTGTTAATGGAGGCGACATGCTCGTAGGGATCGATGTGCCCGTCAAACTTGCCTAGTGAGAGAGATTTGAAGCCCTCTAGAACGGAAGCCCCCTATCTCATCTGAGAGTGGTTAGGGGTCCAACAAGTCCATATACTCTAGGGGATTAGACTTTTATTGGCGTTGTCAAATGTTGTGGACGTCATGCATCTCCACCAGGGCGTTGGCATCTCCTATTAACCATGATTAAAAGTGGATAGGCGTAGGAGTGAAGGGAAAGAGCAGACAAGGTAATGGTGTTGAAGACGATATGACCCATGTTAGTTTTACTGGGGCCCAATGGTGGGCGCTACTATACTGGTAAAAAAACACATGTGTGTGTGTGTGTGTGTGTTCCTTCTACAATGAAAGAGGGACTCAGAGGCCTTAGTAGGTATATTATATTGCATGGTGTTTAGAGCTTACCCATGACGGAGAGAAGCCTTGTACGATGGTGTTTTATGGTGGTTTTAGAGTCATGCACACATGAGGTGAGAGACTATGTAGATGGATGATGTGCTTGTTATTAGCATGTGAGGGGTATGATAAGTATGAGTTATGATTTTTTCCCTCCTATGAGGAAGGTGTGTTTATAGATGTCTCTAAGGCCTAAGGTTCTCCTAGGAAGGATCGTTGCTCCTTCAATCAATGATGGACCATTGAAGCTCTATTTTAAAGTGGACGTGAGTAAGTTAATGACCCTGATTTCTCTCTTCCATAAGAATGTCTTTTCCCATATTTTCCATTGATTGGGCGATAGGAAGACCTTAGGGGTGAGGAGATATCTAGTAGAGAGCTCCTCCTTTCGAGGAAATGACAAACCACCATCAATTTATGACTATACACTATAATAGTCAATTGGAGTTTTCTAGTTTTTCAACTTCTATTAAGTGTACTACCTAAAATCTGAAGATAACTTGAGAAAACTCCCTCTTTTTGAGGGAATGACAAACCACCGTCGATTTTCCTTTCTACGAATCATTTGATACGTGAGTTGGTTAAAAGACTTCTTTATTATATGTTATTTTGTTAATAAATTAGTTAGTAGTGTTTTAGTATCTATGTACCTTATTTGTTAGTTAATGTTTTTGTTATGCTTAAATATATATTAATTATTTCATTTAATCGACCAAATCTCAAAAATTAGTTGATAGTTCATACCCCTTTTTTAAAAATTCAAATTACAACATTGTTATTCATCTGCAGTATGGAATATTATCAGTACTATTGTAGTTGGATGTATGGTAGAACATTTCCATGTAGACGTGGGCTTAAACCATAGTTTAAGGAAGGAGTTAAAGTCTTTATCACATTCGCGATTGCTCAAGAATGCCATAAAAGCGAAGGAGTGCTAAAATGTCCGTATTTAAAGTGTGGTTGCAGATATATAATTAGTGACTCAAATGAGGTGAAACGGCACTTGGAAAGATTGGGTTTTTTAAAAATATATATGAACATCTAATGGAGAAGAATTGACGCATATTGGACCAGAGATTAATATAGAGGTTTCAAGAAGTCAATCACATATGTATAGGTTTAACCCCTAGTAAAATTTCAAACTCCTTTTCCAGGGATTTAACCTCCAGCAAAAAATGTTACATCAATGTCGTTGACATCTTCTGCTTATCTGCGTGATTCTATTGCCTACTTAACTAGTCTGATCCTTATAGTGGTTTGCGAGGGGTTACCCTCGTGACTTTCTAAAGGATTAATCCCTTATGAAAGAAGTTGTGATGATGTCTGTAGTGAGGTGGTTGGTCCCCCCGCAAATTTTGACGTTGTGAGGTGGCTTTAATTTGTCTTTTTGAGAGGTTTTACTCCTGATAAAAAATGTGTTTTCTTGTAATGCTGACAGTGTAAAATAATTTAGATCGTCATCCAATAAAAATTTATCTTTTAGTCATATCACACGGTTAATTTAAAATTTATAGTCTGATTTAATAGAATACACGATGACGATTGATTAATAATATAAAATTAATTTAAGTTGTATGTGTATATCCTATTTTCTCTATTAAATAATTTAACTTTTCATCTTTCAAAGCAAATTGATAGCATAATAAAAGATATAATTAAAAATAATAATAAATCTATCTAAAAAATTATATTAAGAGATAAGCAAACTAAGAAAAGTTCAAAGAGTTTTAAAATTAAGGATGAAGGAGTAGTTGCATTACACTTGACTTAATCAACATTGCACTCCTTTTACCCAATAATAAACTCACATTCCCTACCCATGTAGTGTTTTTAGTGGATAGTGCAGACAAAAATAACGGGAAGAGACGCGTATTCATATCTAGACCTGTTTTACAACAAGTTATCATTAATTGGATTCTGACATTTCAAGTTTTTCTGAGAGGATATTTCATCATTAATATTGCGTTTTATTTCTCTGATCAAATTATGCAATGTGTGAGAGGAGGTTCACAGCTTTTGTCGCAAATATAGACAACAATTTGATATGTACTTCAGGGAACGATTTAATGGCGTATTTATAGATGTAAAATTTGTATTTCCTCCTTATCAAAATGATAAAATCTAGTACTTCTTCTTGTCACACACATTAAGAAAACTGAAAATAAATATAGAGGAAAATATTGTAAGCACTTGTAGCATGTATGAGCACTGGCCCGATCGGAGCTTACCGCATTTAAGATTATTGTTCTGCAACTCTCAAAGGATACAGATGTATCTGCAAATTTTGAAGTGGTTTGAGATACGAATGAGTTTCGAAATAAATGGTTTTCATGATTCAAAGATCTAACATTTATTGGAATTTCATGTATTCTATCTTTTCAATAATATTGTATAGACTCTTTTAATGAGTAAGTAATTTTTGTTTTGGTTAGGTTCTACTCTATGAATCTTTGTTTGATATGCTCGTACATATCATATGTTTATGTATTATTTGTTAAAGTTGATATTGCATGTTTATTCAGTTGCTCTTTTGTGCATTGTTTTGTATGCATTGACAAACATATATTGAATTTAAGATTGTAGGGATTATTAATCCTAACTTATACGCATAAGGTTGACAATGAACCGAACCAACATGAAAATAATTTAAAACTCGATTCGTCAATTAAATCGTTGAACTAGGTTTATGAATTAAATGAGCTGAATATGAATGAAAAACTAAGTTCGTTAATTAAATGAGTTGAACTTGAATTATACATTGTTCGACTCGTTAGGTTCATTGGTCAACTCGATTACATATGAGAAGAATTGTATTCGCTTTAAGATTAAGTTTAAAGATTTACTCCAAATATTAATCCTAAACATGTCCCTTATGTACTAGTTATGACAGTAAAACCGACAATTGTCTTTAGAGTCATCCTTGTCGGAGTTGTTGGGAAAAACAAAGTTGTTACATCATATAATATACCCTCAACTAACTCAGACCCTAGTACACTCGCACTCTCCAAAACAAATATATAATTACATCTCACAACACTATAATACAAGAGCGTACGAGAAAAAAGAAAGTCAAATACAAACTTAAAGTACTTTTGACCAGTGCATCTTAAAATGAAAAACTTGAATACTATATATAGCATTGGACTCCCTCTTCCTTCACAAAACTAAGCGATGTGAGATTTCAAAAAACTTGTATCCTATATATAGCCTTGGACCTCTTTATTCACAAAACTAAGCGATGTTTGACTTCTTCAACATGTATATTTTCAACCAACCCCAACAATCTCCACCTTGTTTGAAAATAATACATAAACTTTCATTGTCTTCACCGACAATCATACTCCACCATAAGATCACCGACAATCATACTCCGCCATAAGAGTATCAACATGTATATTTTCAACCAACCTCAACAATCTCAACCTTGATAGAAAATAATACATAAACTTTCATTGTCTTCATTGACAATCATACTCCACCATAAGAAGTATAGTCACTTGAAGCTACACCACTCCAAGAATTTTCACATTGTCTTCACCGACAATCATAGTTTTAAAAACTATCACACTATCTCATGAAAAATATATTTCACTTGAAGATAAACCACTTCAAGAATTTCACATCGTCATCACCGACAATCATATATTTTATCATGAAGAATAAATTTCACTTGAAGCTAATCACTCCAAAATTTCACATTTCGAAAACCAGGTTGAAACTTTATGGTGACATAATTTTGCAACTTGTATAATTTTGATTGTATCAACACATCTTTGACTTGAACATTCCACAATTAAAAAAAAAACTTCCATCAATTTTCTCTAGCCCAGACTAAACAGCGGAATTTATGACTGCAGCTCAACAACTTTTTCACAATACTACCCTTCTTTTTTAATGTGGAAGATCAGGATAGACATCCAGTAACACTATGTGAAAATTGTTACAATACATAATATACCCTTAACTAACTCAGGCCTCCAATAAACCCACACCCTCAAAAACAAATATTTAACTACATCTCACAACACTTTAATACAAGAGCATAAGAAAAAAAAGCTTAAAGTGTTTTTGACGGGTGCATCTTGGAATGAAAAACTTAATCCTATATATAGCCTTGTATTCCATCTTCCTTCAAAAAACTAAGCGATGTGGGACTTCAAAAACCTTGTATCTTATATATAGCCTTGGACTGTCTCTTCATTCACAAAACTAAGCGATGTGAGACTTCTCCAAGATGTACATTTTCAACCAACCCTAACAGGAGACATAATGACATTTGCTTTGGTAAAATAACATGTGTAATGAAGGTTGCAAGTGGTGTAATCATTATGTGATGAAAATGTATCAATTTCTAGTAATTTTTTTGGGTACTATTTTATTAAAATGTATCAATTTTTAGTAATTTTTTGTGTACTATTTTATTAAAATTGTATGGTTCCTAAATATTTAGATGAAGTTGTGGATTTTTTAGACAAATTTAAACTTCAATTGAGTAGTTTTTGAATTATACTTTCAAATATATCTCTTGAAAGTCGTGTAGTTTTTGAATTAATAGACTTTTTAGATAAAATTAAATTTCAACCTGATAACTTTTATTTTATTTTAACAATTTCTTTTATAAAAAATATTAATTTAAAATGTCAAATAAATATTAAAAAAAACAATAGATCTAAAAATAGCTTTTAAGTCCGTGAAGCAAGTGAGCTGAAGCTAATGAGATGAACCTAACAAGTTGAACCGAATTGTTCGTGAACTTATAACGAATCGAGTTTGAGTTTAAAAAAAAGTTTGTGTCGAACTCGAACCGAGATTTTAGCTGAACCAATTTTTAAGAGTCGAACTGAGTTGAGTTTGACTCGACTCGACTCATTTCCACCCCTACATACACATGATCTAGTATAATTGTTAGCCTTAATAATTGATTTAGGAATAAACAATTCTAAATCGTGATATGTGAATGAAAATTCTCATTTTTCCTATTTTAAATTCGAACATGTCTAAAAAATTAGGAAGTTATCATATAAGTTAGTGAGTTATACCTTAAGGAATTGGATATATAATGGTAATTGTGTTAGATCGTCATAATCATACGAGATTAATTGAAAGCAAATAAATGCAATCATCTATCGTGAGACTCGGGAGATTACAATAAAACATGATCACTTTTTAATCAAATATTTTTATATACTTGTTTACTTTTTTTGTTAACTCAAATCACTTGTGGATCCCCAATTTTAGTTTTTAAAACACGTTTCAATTGTTTTTTTAAATACAATAATCTTCGGGGAGACAAATCATTTTTATTAACTGTGATAATTTTAAATACACTTGTTAGAAATCTATCAAGTTTTTGGTGTCATTGTCGAGGATTGTTGAATTAATTCATGTTGTGAATCTTGTTGTGAATTACGATAAAATTCAATATCAATTTGTGAGACAAAGAACAATAGCAACCAAAATAAATGGTCTTCAGTAATAATAATCCGTACACAGATAATATAACAGAATAACGCAAGAAAAAACCGAAGGTTTGTTTACTCAGTTCGATCAAACAATCTACTCTAGGGGAGAGAGCAACTCTCCATTCGCTATACTCAGAAAGTTGTTACAATAGATTACATATGAGTTACAAGAAAATAGCCTTGACCTTCAGGTTTCCAAGAACAACCCTGAAGGCGCCCAAGAACAACCTTATTTTCTACCCAAGTGTTTCCCTACCTCTCCAACTCTCACTATATGAATACTCAAATCCAATGTGTAATCCAAGATTTTCTTTGTGCATAGCTGAAACCTTATGCTATACCTTTAAACCCTTGCTCTCCCTTGTTGGTGTAAACTTTAAGATTATCACACACCAAACATATAAGTAATACATATTTATAATAGCAAATACCCAAAAAAACAAAGCGCAAAATCACATAGATCCATGGACCAAATCAAAAAAGCCCGAAAACTCGAAACACTATTCACCGTACGGACGTCACTATTCATCCGTAGGAATAACACTATTCACCATATGGACGATACTATTCACCGCCCGATTTTTTTTCTTTTTTCTTTTTTGAATTTTCATCCGACTTTCTAAAACTTTAGATTTTCGCGGTAAATGCAATCTCCAAAATGTTTTCTTTCTATTCATCAACAAAGGTTTTAAGACACATTTACAAAAATTCCACTAGACAATTTTTGTGTTTGATTATTATTTTATTTTTATTTTTATTTTTATTTTTTTCGTGCTTTTAAATTTATGTTTCTAATTTTTATTTTCTGTTCTCATTTTAATTTTTTATTTTATTTGATGTTATTTGTTATTATTTTATTTTCTTTTTTTATTTAGTTGTTGTTAATTAGTGTAATGATATAAGGTATTTTTTTGGTTGTCTTAGCGAGATACAAAATCAAGCGAATTGCTATTTGATTTAAAGATCGAGAAGATGGCGAGAGAAAATCAGAAAGTAGTCAAGTAAGCACGAGTGACCAAGTAGAAACAGTTATGGATGATTCATCAAGAAGGACTATGGGAGACTATTACAAAAGAGTTGATGTTGGAAAGATATATCTTTGGTTCCAACCGGCGAACCTTGTTTCTTTTGACAGTAAAAATATAGTTCTTGCACGTTTAAAAGACAATCAATTAGATGGGAATGCAATTAGAGGTCATGGGAACATCTTACTCGTTTCTATGAGACTTGGTCTATGTGTCGACCAAAGTGAGTAACTAAGAGCCAAATCAAACTAAGGCTTTTTGGTTGTAATTTGATCAAAATAGAAAAATATTACTTGCGTTTTTTACCAAGTGGGACTATCCAAGATTGGAAAGAGTTAAAAGACATGTTCTTGGAAAAAAATTCATCATCTTGCAGTTCGAATGAATTAAAAAAATATTGAATAAAGTATAATAATGAATATCTTAATAAATATAAAGGAAATTAAAATAGTAATTACTTAAATGAGTTATTTAATTATACCTGAAATAACTTAAACCAATCTTCCTTTGTCATCAATAGAAAGTGTTCCATAAGTCAGTCAAAACTTTGTATATTTTTTTTTAATAATTTCTGTTATGCTTGATGATGCAGGATGTGACTGCACATGGCTAAACAAATTTTTTTAAGTTATTATTAATTAAAAACACAACTCAAGTTTAAAATATAATATCAAACATAAACACTTACGATCCTCCATCGAGCTTAATGACAAATCTGTCAAAATGTCTCCTAATTGTTTGCGGCGTATTTCTCAGAATGCACGTCTTTCTTCACTCCTCATGAGCACTGTCAGGAACATTAGTATCTCCATGACCATGAGTGTAATACCCCACTTCCCAAATTAAATAAGATACAAACATTATAAGTAAATATCAGAGTTTTCACCAAAACAGTGGGATGTCACATCACCAAAATTCACCAAAATTCTTTATTGATTATTTTCAAAATAAAACAGCGGAAATTATTATTTCAACATTCTTGGCCATCCGCCAGATTACATAAAATATTTATTATTATAATTCCTCCAAAATGTGATACGTTACAGGATTCCAACAAGTTTGACATAAAACAATTAAAACACCCATATCCCGTGTTACGTATCAGAGCATCCTAAGACTCGACTCGCACACCGCTATCCAAGCTAGCTATGTACCTGGATTATCTGTACTTCCGAGGAAGCACAGACCACAACAACAACAAAGGGGTGAGAAAACATGATCAAAATATATCGGTAATTACATACATGAAATAAAGGTAGTAACTACAATAATCATATAAATCATCACCCAACATTCACCAAACACGACATATAATCCACCAACGACATAATTCATTATAATGCAAATATGCAACGCAACACCGTGCATGCGGTACCGACTCATTGGTTCTTTTATGGAACCCGAATAGATCACATACGCCCACCCTTGGCCATGATCCATCCCCACCAATTCCCCACTCAAAGAAATACGAATGAATCATATACACTCCATCGAGCAATGACTCATTCCACCAACACTTCATAATATGCATGACACCAAATGCATACAAATTAACACAAGCATACATTGTGCATACGATTCTCAAATCACACCACCATACATCACATATACATAGATATGTCATACACCAATCAATCAGATACTTACATAAAGTATTAAGGAATTCACTTCCTATCACCAAATACAAAATCTCCATCATTCAATCACCCTCCCTACACTTATCATGATCAAAGGGATCCTACAAGGCTAATGCACAAGGCAAAACAGTACCAAAACCACATTCTGCTGTGACGTTCGCTGGTTCATTCGCCAGGCGAAGTCCCGCAGCGAATGCTCGCTATGGCTCTCCAGGCGAACCTGCCCGCGAAGCCTCGCTGGCCACACTCGCCAGGCGAACTTCATACTCTTTAGGTCTGGGAGTTTATTTGGAATTACTCGCCACTGCTCGCTAACACTCGCCAGGCGAACCCTCGCTAACATTCGCCAGGCGAACCTTCGCCAACACTCGCCAGGCGAAACCCAGCGAATGCTGCGATACCCCAAAATCCCCACTGTTCTGCAATGCTATCTGAGCCAATTCCAAGCCATAATCCTCATCTATTCTCCTACTCTATCAGTACTACAAACCATAATATTATACTTGCCAATCGACCTATAATTCTTACTCTAACATCAGCATCAGATACTTTTACTAACACTTCAGAGTTACTCAGAATTTGCCCAAACCACACCAACATCAGTACTCATACATCAAGGGCAACAACAAATCATCACGTATCATCATATACATACAATTCATCGAAAATCAACAATATTTAACATGATAGCAACAATTCAACATATTCATCAGAATACCTACGGGGTTAAGGAATCCCCTCTACCCAATTTCATGTAAATACCATCCCAATCTGTTTCTCCCCCTTACCTCGATTACCGCTCCAATTGATGAAGAATTCCTCAAGAATCTTCAGCCCTAGCCTCCTCCCTTTCTCTTTGTTCTTCGCTCTTCTCTATTCTCCCAATTCTCTTCTCTGACCGTTCTATCGTGACTTTTCACTTTTCTCTCTCTCTAACTCCCTATTAACCCCTCAACTCCTGTTTTATATTTTTAATCCCAATAATAATAATAATAATAATAATAATAATAATAATAATTATAATAATAATATTAATAATACCATTTTACCAAAATAATAATATCCATAATAATAGTAATAATATTCCATCAATAATAATAATAATAATAATAATAATAATAATAATAATAATAATAATAATAATAATAATAATAATACCACTCATATTACTATTAACTATTATCATCTCAACACCACATCTCCACAAATAATCCTTATATACCAAGGATACTCACCAATCATATACAAACACACCCCACCTAAGGGCACACCAACATAAAATAATTAAATTAACACCAAAATGACTAAATAAATAAAATGGGTGTTACAATGAGCACTCATATCTCCATGATCAAAAGAACTAGTATCATCCTCATCATCCAGCTCATCATGCGCAAAATGCATGGGTGATAAATGTGGCATGTTAGATCCATCTGACTCCATATATTGCATAGAAGGCTGCTTGGAAGGTATAGAAAAGCTAGGTCCACTCGATTGCATGGAATTCATAGGAAAGCTAGGTCCACTCGGTAGCATGGAAGGCATAAAAAAATATATGGGATGTGGGGTGCTTGGCTGCATAAAAGGTGTGTATCCAAGAGGACTAATAAATTTTTTCACTAATATGGGTGGGAATGTAGAAAAATTAGGTGTGAAAAGTAATCTAGTGAAAGATCCAGATATTGGTGGACTAGAACGCATAGGTGATGGAGTAGGATGCATAGGTGGATGAGCCACCTGACTCGAAAGTGGAATAGGAATAAACATAGATAAATCAAGAACCTCTTCTACGCTGAACCTTGAGGAACAAGTCTTACCCTTACCCTTTTCCTCAGTTCGGGGTGGCATTTTTTTCTATTTTGAAGGAAAAACATAAAACAATAAATATATCAAAATATGAGTAATATTAATTTAAGAAAATATCACACAATAACTTATTACACAAGAGTATTATTATACAATATATATTATTTAAGTTATTCATCACTGTAATCTTCACTGTCTTCATCAGATTTGATATTATTGTCATCAGAGTCTCATGACTCTTCTTGCTCTTCTTCCACAGGATTTGTTGAAAACAAGATAGTTACGTCAACTTGTTAACCCTCAACTATAGTATCACATAAACTTGTAATCTCCCCACCCATTAATTGATGAAATCTCGCCATCTTGGTATGCAACATTTTCTATACACCCTCAGTTTCAATATGACCTCTTGGATTAGAATTGATTACAACACACCATCATCGCTTACACGGTTGAATTGAAGGATAAGGTACATAATAAACTTTCCTAACATTATGTGCCATTATGAAAGGGTCATACTCTTTGTACTTTCTATCAATTTGAACCTCAACAGTGTTATATTTTTTATCTGTTTTTTTCCTCTGGAAGATGGATCATACCAGTCACAATAAAATAAGACAACTTTATTTTCCAAGTCCAAATATTTATATACCAACTCATAAATATATGTGATAACACCATAGACGTCATCCTCACCACCCTCGGTAACTCCTTTTACAACTACACCAATATTTATTATTTTCTTCCCTTTTGCTCATGTTTGAGTGTGAAATTTATATTCGTTTACAAAGTATATGCCATTCATTTGCACATTAATGAGGGCCTTCGAACAAACTTCTTAAATGGATTATTTCAGAACTTGGTGCAGCAATTAATGATAATTGTTGCTTGTACCATGCAGGAAAATAGGCATATGTGTAACCAATCAACAGTTGTTCACTTGTGCTTTGAAACTAGTAGGTATTAAATGCCCTATTTCGAAAAACAATATAGGTTAGAGAAGGTGACATGTATTAACCAAAAACAAATATATACTTAATTTAATATAGTTACTCAAGACATGGTTTAACTTTAACACGGTTAATCAGCACACGAACATGAGCAGATAACATTTCTTTTTCAGACAACCTCTGCACACTCATCATTCTAGAAGGATGGTTGGGGCTACCGAAAATTGATAAGGTGAATTGTATTCTTTCACTAAAGTGAACTTAGTTCCTTATGATTCTAGGAGTCAACATTATATAATTGAAATAATGAAAGCAAAAATGCGATGTTTCTCGATGCAAGTAATGCGCACATATTTATCCCTCAACTATTGACTTATTTTTCACTGATCGCTTTGAATAACCCATGAATATTTCAAATGGGTACATCTATCTATATTGAACAGGTCCACCAAGGTAATCTTCATAAGCAAGATGCACAGGGAGATGCTCCATAGAATCAAAGAAACCTGGCATAAATATTTACTCCAACTTGCAGAGAGTGACATGAATACTTTGGTCCAATTTAATGATGCCATCTACTCTTAAAGTTTACTCACAAATGTATCTAAAAAATCAATTATTCTCAGTTAGTGGATTAAGCACATTCTTAGGAACTGAACTAAATGCAATTGAAAGCAATCGTTCCATGAAAACATGACAACTGTGACTTTTCATTCCATGGGACTTTCTAGTTTTGGCGTCAGCACATCTTGCCAGGTAAGAAGAATAATCATCGCATCCTCAACTCATTTAACAAACGACACACTACTTTTTCTTCTTGTAGAGTAAGAGTGTAACAAGCATTGGGTTTTAATAATTTTCCATTTGGTTGAGGTTTCAACTCCAAGTCATTTCGATTACACAAAAGTTCCAAGTCCTTTCTATCCTTATCAATATATTTTGTCTTGCCTTGGACAACCATAAATGTGATAAATACATTATTAAAGAAGTTCTTCTCAATGTACATAACATAAAGATTATGTCGCAACCAATTATCCTTCCAATATGGGTGGTCCCAAAAAATACTTTTTTTGTCCAATTGTGTGTCCCCATATCCTTGAAATTCTACATACTATACCATTATATGTGAATTTGGATAGGCCACAAACACTATTTCATATTCCAGTCGATGACAAATGAGGGGGAGAAAGTTCTTTTACTTTTTTTTCCTTTTTAAAAGCATTCTTATTTTTTCTAAAAACATGGTTTGTAGGTAAGAACCTACGGTGACAGTCAAACCATAAAATTTTCCTACCCCTTCCAAAGTAAACGCTTTTGTGTGTCCCACGCAATGCGAACATCCCATTTTTTCATGCGTACCCCAACCAGACAACATGCCATATGTAGAAAAGTCGTTAATTATCCACATCAAAGCAGCTCGCATATTAAAGTTTTGTTTACGAGACACATCATACATTACATTCTCCAATTTACATTCTCATCATATCATCAATTAAAGGTTATAAATAAATATCTATTCCCGCCTTTGGACTCGACGGTCATAACATGAGGCATGTAAAAAACATGTAAGGTTTCATCATGTACATCTTAGGAGGGAGATTGTACGAGGTAACAATAACTGGTTAAAAAGATTAGGAAATTGATGGCGATTGGATATAAGGAGTAAAACCCTCAGAGCATAATCCAAGCCTAACGTTTATGGGTTCTACTATAAAATCTACAGGTAATCTATCGAAGTGTTTTCATGTTTCACCATTAGATGGATGTCGCATAATGCTTAAACTAATTGTGTTTGTATGATGCCATGTCATTTGGCTTGCACTATGCATTAATGTAAACATTCTTTGCAACCTAGGTATTATTGGTAGATAGAACATATACTTCACTGCAACTTGTTTTTTCTTTCGATCAACGACTTTACTACGAACTACATACCCCAGACTCTTACAAAACTTACATTCCTTCAATCCTCCATCATTTGTACCAAACGCATTGTCATAAAACAACATGCAACCCACAATGCAACAATCAAACTTTTTTACTGCTAGTCCCAACTTCGACACCATCCCTTTTGCATCATAATAACTTGTAGGCATGTTTTCTTTAATAGGAGTCGCGTCCAACATCTTTTTGGCAAATAATTTCAAACATTGATCAGAAACATTCCAATTTGACTTCGCAGCCAAGATCCTCACACACATTGATAACCTAAAGTCAGGAGACCCCTTAAACAATGGTATATTTATTTTTATCAATAACTGATAAAACTTTTATGCTTTCTCATTCAGGAGCTCTTCCGCATCAAAGTCTTGAGATTGATCATAAGCCACATTCACCCAAAATGCATCATCGACCATATCATATACTAGATTAAATTGTTCCTCGTATTGCATATGTCATTGACTCCTTGAAGAATCTCTATTTATCTCTGGTCCAATATGTATTTGACCATTTGAAGCCTTTCTATTCATCTCTGACAATTTTTCTCCATTAGATGTCTAAATCCAGTAATTTGGCCTATACCTGTTTGAGTCACTAATTATATTTTTGCAACCACACTTTAAACATAGACATCTTACCCCTCCTCCGCTTCGATAACATTTTTAAGCAAGCGCATATGTCAGAAACCTGACAACTCCCTCCTTAAAATGTGGTTTACGCCCACGTCTTCTTGAAAACATTCTATCATATATCCAACTATGATAGAATTGATAATATTCCACGTTTCACATGTATAACATTGTTCATGTTTAAATTTAATAAAATAATAGGGGGATTGATCTAGCGACAAATTCTTAAATTTTTATCGATAACATCATATAACTAGCATATATTTTTTAAAAGGGCGGTAACTAACATATATCTCCATCCTTATTGTTTTTCTAAAAATAGAATATATATTATAACATTCACTTATTTTAAATAAATATACACTTATAAGTATATATTAATTATACACTTTGATATATACTTTTAAGTAATATACACTTAAAATATATTACTAAAATAATAATAATAATAAAGATATACTATTTTTAATAATGTTAATTTCAAAAAATTATTTATATTGATTTTTTTATTATTTCAAAAATACTTTAATAAAAAAAATATATAATACTAAAATAAAAATTGTTTTATTATAATATTATGTATCACATAATACTTAATATTTATAAAATAATTTGTAAGTGTAATGATTACTAAAATAATACTAAATTATATTACTAAATTATAATAAATATATACTATTTTTAATATTTTTTTATTTTTGAAATATTATTTTAATAAAAAATAGTATAAATAATATTTCTAAAATAATTTCTAAGTGTTATGTTTACTAAAATATTATAAAAATATATTACTAAATAATAATAAAGATATACTATTTTTTATTTTCAAAATATTATTTATACTATATTTTAAATTATTATTTCTAAAATACTTTTAAAAAATAGTATATAATACAAAATAAAACTATAATTTATTATAATACTATATATAATACTCAATATTTATAAAATAATTTCTAAGTGTTATGTTTACTAAAATAATACTTAATATTAACTAAAATAATAATTTCTAGAAATAAAACAATATATAATTTCTAAAATAATTTTTAAAAAACTGAATTTTTTAAAAAATATAAGAAGAAAAGTGAACCTTGGATGAACAAATCAAACAACTGCAAACATTTGATTTTAATTGATTTTAATCTCGTTAAATTTTTTTAACTCTTTATAGAAACAAAAGGAAAATGATTAAAAGAAATTAAGATTAAGTACATGATGTAAACTTAAAAAAGAAAAGAAAGAGAAGCAAAAAAGGTGGAATGGGAAAGTGGAAGTGGCGCTGAAAATATATGAAGCAATTTGCGAGGGGGCTCCTCACGCATGCTAAACGGTCAATAATTATCTTGGGATAACCCCTTGCAAATTGTAATGACTAATAAATAAGCTGCCACATGCTCAGGGTGATGGGATAACATGAAGAATAATCACAAACATTTCGAGGGGTTACCCTTCGCATAGCATTTTCTGGCGAGCTCTTGGTCTCCTTGGACAATTCTGACTCGCCCATTGGGGAGCGGGATTTCATGCACAAATACAAGGTAGATCAAGCGACTATCAGCTGATTAAAGGTTGATGGCCCAATAATCATATTATATAAGGGAGGTGTGTCATTTACTAAATACTTAACCTTTATTTCCTTGGTGTGGTCTCTCATTTCGAATGTGATCCTCACGGTGAGGTAGCCTTTAACTTGTACCTTCTCTCCTAAGAACCCAACCAATGATCTTTTGAATGGCTTAAGTTCTTCGGGGTCGAGGTACAATCACTCGGAGGTGTTCCAATACAATATTTCGATAGAGCTTCCCTACTTCACTAAGACTATTGTGATCTCCCATTCCTCACATTTGACTGCGATGACCATGGGATCCTCATTGTAAGTGTGGACGCGAAATATATCTTCCTCTGAGAAGACAATAGTGGCCTTTGGCGCCTTTGTATCCTTGACCTGAGGGAGGTCTTCTATGGTTAGGACCTGAAAAGGCGCATCTTTTATGGTGAGAGCTAATCTCGCCGCCTCTAGCAAATACTCTTGATATAGTATTAACCGTGTGGCACGTTATTATACGACCATCATCTTTGGGTGCTTCCTTGGCTCTTCTCGGCCCTAAACTTCTGACATTTTCTCGCCCGTGTGGGTTACACAGTTCTTCCTGAGTGGAGGAGTCACCCTCCACATACTTCTTGAGGTGGCCTTAATGTCTTGGCTTTTCTTTTTCCTTTTTCAACTAGTAACAATCATTAGTATAATGTCATTTTACTCTATAGAACTTACACCATCTTTTTGGTTCAGATTCCATCACCTCAGACCTAGGGGTATGAGGTGTTGGGATGTTATATAGTCAGATCACCTCTTGCGAGATCTGTTCTCGGCGGGTGTTCAATGGTGTGAAACTCTCCATCATTTCCCTACCCTTTTGAATGTGGATTTATCCTTTATGGGTGAGGGATAATTGTTATTCCTTGAGAAGTGAGAGCTCTCGACACTAGGGACGCATTTTTTAGCATTGCAGGCCTTTTTTCCAGCATTACTTTCTTTAGCTTTGAAATAACACTCCACCCTGGAGAATACCTCGGCTAGTATAAGTGATGGATTTTGGGTGAGGGATTCATTGAAGTGTCCCGCCTTAAGTGCTGGATTATCGGGGATAACCTTTATGGTGCCCTCATTGAAGTGGGCGAGATAGTCCCTCAGTGATTATGATGGACCCTGACGGATATTGAACAAGCTCATGGTGGACATCTTTCGATGGTGACTAGCAAAGAATTGGCGTACCAGCCATGGCCTCAGTCTTTCTTATACCGCTGGTACGCTTAGAAGTAAGGGATGAAGCTCTTCTAATCACCATGACTGATAACGGCTAGGTGCAGGAGATAGGGTATGCTATGGAAAGTGATGTTTGTTAAAAGGAGGTGTGGCCCATGTTAGTTTTATCGGATCTCATGGCGTGCGCCACTGTACTATTTAAAAAGTACAGGTGTCTGTGTGTTTCCTCTGCAAGGGAAGAGATACTTAGAGGCTCTAGTAGGTATCTTACAAGTTAGGACGGTTAGGGCTAGCTCACAACGACGAGTAGCCCTTTATTATGGCTTTTGAGGTTGTTTGAGGAACTAGTTCACGTGAGGTGAGATGCCCTGTTGGTGGTCGTCACTACTGGATTGAAAGTGGGCGGTTAACTTTACAGTGTTAGGGCTACTAGAAGATAAGAGCTCTCTTAGTAGTATTAAATGTGTATGACTTGAGAATTTGTCTTTTTCCCCTTAATGGGTAAAGTATTTATAAGGATTCTCGAGGGTTAGGGTTTTTGGCATCTTGACGTGGTCTTAACCATTCCCTCTTATTAGGAAGATTACTTATCACCTATAATTTTGGATTCAGCGAGGAATTTATCGCATTTAACTTCCATATTGGATGGACCTCTGGGGCGGTTCCTTTGAATCTGGCCTGGGCGACCCAATTGTTAGGCGAGGGTGCCATAATCTAAGACTTCACCAAATATAACACTACAAAATGGATGCCATACATGCCTAAATTTAATGTAGTAACTTGAATTATATACTACATTAGTATATTTTCCTTTTATACAATATCAAAGGATGATTGTAGTACGATGCAAAATAGTGGAGTTATGGTTGAGGCTGAATCCATGTACTTCTCTAGTTCCAAAGATAAGAATTCTATAATGGCATCTAGACCGTACTTTATGGTCATTGATGAGGTTTGAGAGATTTATTAGTTTTTATTCAAAGTGACTTTATCTAAATGCAACTCGATTGGGAGTATCGCTAGTGTACAAATTGATGAGTTGAGATTCACACGGGTTGACCTTCGCAAGACAACATATACGAACAAGCTATTCATCATGGCATCCAAAGAAAAACAAGTGTTGTATGTCACTGACCCTTTGAAAAAAGATGATTTATTCTTATCCAAAAAAAAACATTCCCCATAATGATGAAAATCAATATTCAAATTTTGATATTCCTAAGTCTCTGTCTTTCACAACGCGTGTGCATACTTCATATGAAGAAGTTGATACAGACTATATGCATGATATTCGTTATGATCATGAACAATGCATATTGGAAAGCTAACAAGTAAATATTTTTTATTGTTTATTCATAATTTATTGTTTGTTATATTTCTAAGAGTTTTTACATGTGTGTCACCAAGTGTTACACAAACAAGTATTATTATTTTAAATTATAGGTGTTTAGAGACAAGATACTATAAGATGTATAGTCTCGTTGAACATCATGCTTCCTTCATAATAATGAATCATGTGCACAATAATTTATAAGTTGGTTGTTTATTTGTTTGATGTAATGGTATATAAAATGTATTTCACTTTGGTACCATTTTGGTTTTGATGTAATACTACATATTTTTTATTCATAATAGTTGTCATTTTGGTTTTGATTCACAAATGTATTATTTGTGTGTTCTATATATCTATCCTGATTCACAAAATGGTGTTGTTGGGTATCCAACCCATGACCTTTTCACTATGGTTAGATATTCCAATATGGTGAAAAGTAGCATGTTATCCAGTTTATTACCACAACTAATTTTCCGTGGTGGAAAGTAGTCCACTTACTATCACACTCTTTGTTACCACAGACCATCACCCGTGGTGAAATCATTATTTCAGCTGTAGTGAAATACACTTTTTGTAGTAGTGGTTTTTTCCTCGGCTGTAACTCACAACCGAAGTAGGTACCTACGTTTCACCTCGAATAATAAAACCAACCAAAAGAAAAAGTGGCGCACGCTTTGAAGTTTTGAAAACACAAAAATGTAGTTGTTGGAGATCGAACTCATGGCCAATACAACTTTACCCTCAATTAGTATATAAACCTAGGCGAAAAACAACACATTTTTTATAAGACCCTTCTTTACCTCTGCCAGCAAACCAAAGGAAAAATCATTTATTCATAGTGGTGGTTGTATAAAAAACAACCATATAAATTGATTTAGAATCACTTTTTTTACTCAATTTTATTCTTTAATCATGTCTCTCCCTAAAACTATGTATCCATGATCAACTTTAAAGATTATGTTTCCAAATATTTCTTAAATTTTTTTTTTAAATTATAATTGTCAAGCATTTTAACAGTTATAGACGGACTAGTTATAACTGAATTGAATTTATAAAAATAATTATTTTATAATAATATATACATAAATAAATTTATTTTAAATAAATAAAAATAAAACTTTATTCTAGTAATTATTCACAAAATTACCTTTTAAATAAAATATTATAGTTTTTTTTATAAATTAGTTCAAACGAGTTTTATTTAAATACTGTAATTTTGATTATGAATGCTATAAATTAATTTAATATTGTCTTAAACGATACTTTTCTATAATTCTAATATAGTAAAGCACTACATTGTAATTTATATGATATATACTGTATGAAGAAAAAGAAACATTTTTCAAAGTCTCAAGTATGGAGTATGAAGTGGATTGATTGCTTTGTATGGGAATTTCACAAAGGAGAAACTTCCTTCCAATGAATCTTCCAATAAAGCTTTAGTGGGCCACAAAGCACTTTCAGCGGTGTCTTTAATTAATTTACTTCATCCAAGTATTTGTTGTTTATTTTAATACAACAAAAATGTTTCACTATCACTACCCTCTTGTGCTTAAAACTTTGCATAGTGACAAATATTTAAAGCTGTAATCATACTCGACAACAACTGATTCATGATTTTCTGCATGTGACTTATTTTGTCTACGAAGCTTCGTACTGAATTAGGTTAATGTTGCTTTAATAAATGTACAAACTCAGTCATTGTTATCATATCAATTTTGTTTTCTTTTGCCACACTAAGATAACGGAAAGTTACTTCATATTATCAACTTTATCATCAATATTTTCCATTTAACTTATTTGTTTTCTACTATATATATATATATATATATATTATTTTCAATACTACCTATTTTAATATCTCATAATTTATAATGTTTTTGCATATTTTTCTCTATTATCATGTAATGAATGAAGATATTATTAATAAATCCATAATTATAACATTTAACTTGTTTCACGCTAGTTAAAGGTCTATCAAGACCGTCATAATTCATAGTCATAATTCATAGGTCAAATTTAGTACAGGTTGAACTGTATAGGGAAAAAAACTCCCCCTCACCTTAGTCGTTGATCACATTCAATGGTCATTCGTATTTTACATCGGATCAATCGAAATGATTTTAACTTTATCCTTTATGGAAGTATGACTTTGAGTCATGCCAATGTTTTCTTGTCACTCACACTTGCAACAATTTCACCTTTTTTCAGATAGTGACTTAAGTGTTGAAGTGTTAACCTTGTAGAAACATCACCTCCCACCTTCATTAATCACTGGAGACCATAACCAATGTGTGGAAGCTTCGTCACGATGGTCATCTTCAACCTATGCTCACATCAGGCAAAATAAGGTCGAACCTAGAACCCTGAAATGCATGTTCATGGGATACCCTGAAAGAGTCAAAGCTTATAGGCTATGATGCCTAGATCCATGTCACAGGAGGTGTATCACCAGTCGAGATGTAGTTTTAATGAAGGAGAGATGACTTTCAAGAAAATTGATGTTGCTGACGAAGAGCTAGAACATGGAGAGATTCATGTTGAGGTGAAGCATATTGATGTTGAATTGCGTACCCTGATAATGACTACCTACTAGCAAGAGACAGGTCGAGGAGAGTCATCAAACCACCTTAGAGACTTGGGTATGCAGATCTTATAACTTATGCCTTAATGTCTGCAAGTGAGGTTCTCGACGAAGAACCTAGAGACTATAAGGAAGTTATAAGAAGTCAAAAGAAGACTGAATATCTGAAGGCCATGGATGATGAGATGAAATCTCTTCATGATAACAACACCTAAACCTGTTGGAGTCGTGTTTCGCGGTTAGTCAGCTGTAAATAGATTTTCAAAGTTAAGGAAGGAATCGAATGAGTGGCGTTAAAAAGATACAAGGCAAGATTGGTCGATAGGGGGTTCACTCAGAAAGAAGGTGTCGACTTCAATGATGTGTTATCTTCTGTTGTGAAGCACATATCCATTTGAATGTTGCTTGTCACGGTGGCACAGTTCGACCTTGAACTGGAACAGATGGATGTGAATACTTCATTTTTGTATGGTGATCTAGATTAAACAATCCTGATGAGGTAACCTGAAAGGTATATCGAAAGGGGGAAGGAAGATTATGTGTGTAAATTGAAGAGATATTTATATGGACTGGAATAATCTCCTTGACAGTGGAATAGGAGATTCGACAAGTTCATACCACACAAAAGTTTCATCAGACGTCAATTCGACCACTGTGTTTACTTCAGATTTTGACCAAGTAATTCATTTGTTATTTTGTTGCTTTATGTGAATGATATTCTAATAGAAAGCAACAATTTCGAAGATGTAATGAGGGTGAAGGTTGAACTCAATAAGGAGTTCGACATGAAGGATATGGGAGTTGCGTTCGAATTCTTGGGATTGACATCTAAAGAGATAGAAAGCAGTCGAAATTATGCTTATCACAAGAGGCATACCTACGGAAGATTCTTGAAAAGTTTTCTATGTCGAATTCAAAGCTTGTTGTACTAACACCCTTTTCTATCCCACAATTATAATGGCAAATCAATCACATTCATTAGAGTAAAATATTAAACACAATAAAAATCACCTCAAAGGGCGTACATTTCTCAATAACTCAAATAAAAGTTAATGCTCCATAAACAACGAGTTTTCCCAAAATTACTAAAAAATTGCTCAAAAGGCAGCGGAACTCAAAAAGGAAAAAGTCTAAAGTTTTCCTTACGCAGCAACGTAATCAAAATAACAATAATCAATAAAATATGGTTTAACTCAAAGACCCCAACCCGATGTTACACTATCAGAGCAAGACCCTCTAAGTCAACCAAAAGTCACAAACTCCAAAAAGTCATCGACGGCTAAACCTGGTCATCTGCATGTTACCCACGTGGAAGCAACATTCAAACAGACAGGTTGAGTAAAACGATTCATAATAATCAATATATAAAATAGCGTCATTTTCGTATTCAACATCATCATAATCATAAAGGAAACATCAAAAAGTCATAATATCATACATTACACCAAATTGTCACATAAATGCAAATGCAACAAGACTCATGCATGTGGTACCAATTCATCAAAGTTCGATGGACATTGGGCCATCAACCCTCCATAGATTTCCATCAATAGGATCGATTCTACACAAGAACCAGAGCATAACAAAATACTTCACATCCGCACAATGGGACTGAAGCCACAAGAATCAAACACTAGACCGAAGTCCGGAATGCATATGAATGCATGATGCACGCGTCAATATCATCCTCATAATAAACTCAATAGGTGCATCATCATTCATCAAAATCATCATAATAGTTATGTCATCGTATAATCATCAAAAACTCATGGAATCAACATCATAACTCATCATCATTACTCATAGGAATCATCATATAATCATGTATTAATCACATATGAATCACAGTCACACTCAAGGTAATTCATCCATAAGATCACAACATCAAAGCATCAAGACAGCACTGCACAAGAACACAATTCACAAAATTCTGCTACGTTCGGCGGACGGTTCGCCGTGCGAGTCTGGGGCGAGTGTTTTCCGTGCGAACTCGCGATTACAGCAAAAGGTTGTTACGCACCAGTAGCAAAACCAGCCCAAAAGTCCCTATGATTTCCTTCCCCGATGCCCCAAAAACATCCCTCAATCATTCCTAAGATATTACGGCGATAAAGGCACAAAATCTACGACTTATTAGGTCAATCCCGTATCATATTTACGCCTCCAAATCCCATAAAATCCTTACAATTTTCCCACATTCATTAGAGTTCTCATAATTAATTACCCTATACGGTTAAAACCTCAACAACAGATTTTGGCCATGAAGGCCTAATTTCCCTTACTCCCAAATCAGTCTCAAACTTATCAGACCATCAGTTCAAATCCCTCAAACTCATTAAACTCACCGGAAAGGCAACAACAATTCAATACTCAAAATCCCTAAATCCTTAAATCGGCTTTAAATACATTGAATCACATATTGAAAACGATAAAGGTAATACCCCCTTACTTAAACAACCTCAAAAACAGGTTTGGCCACGAAGGCCTAATTTCCTCAAATTCAAAAACTTCCTAAATCCTTAAATCGGCTTTAAATACATTGAATCACATATTGAAAACAATGAAGGCAATACTCCACATACCTTAATTGCCGACTCTAAGTCTTTCTCCTTGATTCTTGGAAACCTCGTGAAGTTTTGCCTCAATCCTCTTTCTCAGAGCTCTGGCCTCTATTTCTTCTCTTTTCACAGTCTAACAAGAATGAATCCTAATTCCCTCAAAATTCCTTTTTGTTAAACCTAAATTTGGGCCTTAAAATGGGCTTTCCAATTTCACCCTCACTAACTCCTGCTCAAAAGCCCACTTTGCCCTTAATTCACTTATATTCATTTAAATTAATAATAATACCAATATATTCATATTATATACTATTATTTAAATAAATAACTCAAAGCCCATAATTCTCAATATTCACACCAACCAACAAAAATCACCAAAAATATGAATACTCATATTTAAATAAATTAAATAAATATTCCAATAAACTTGGGGTGTTACAGTTGTGACTCTGACAATTCCTCAATTCAAGTTGAGTATAGATCAGTGTCCTAGTACTGATGTCGAAAGAGCTTATATGAATAACATTTCATATGATAATATAGTGGGTTCTTTGATGTATGTTATGGTCTGTACTAGACCCGACATAGCATATGCAGCAAGTCTTGTAAGCAAGTAATCTTTGAAAGACTCACTGGCAAACATTGTAGTGGATTCTAAGGTACATAAATGGGTCTTTAAACAGATTCCTAATATATGGTGGAGCCTTGGATGAAGATAGTAAAGCAACAATAGAAGGAAATGTCGACTCAGATTATGCAGGTTGTAAGAATTCCAGAAAAACTATTTCTGGATATGTATTCACTATGTTAGGCACAACAAAAAGTTGGAAAACAACACTTCCAAAGGTTGTTTCCTTATCAACCACTGAAGCGGAATATATCACCCTAACTGAAGTTATGAAGGAAGCATTGTGACTTGAAGGTTTTGCAAAGGAGTTGAAACTTCAAGGTCAAGTTGTCAGTGTTAAATGTGATAGTCAAAGTGCAATACATATGTCGAAGAATTCATCCTATCATGAGCAAACCAAACACATTAATGTGAGGTTGCATTTCGTCAGAGGGGTAATCGATCATGTAGAAGTCCAAGTGTTTAAGGTTTCGACAGATCATAATGTTGCTAATATGATCACCAAGACGTTGCCCAGTTGTAAGTTTTTCTACTATATGCAGTTGATAAAGCTAGTTTGTTTCTTGATGGTAGAGTTAGATCCAAGGTGGATATTTATGAGATGTTAGATCGAACTCTAGTTAGCATGTCGTCGAAGTTTGCTCACATGTTGTTGCTGAATACCTATATGTTGTAGTCGAATTGTGTTCTAGTATGTAGTTGTCGAATTGGGCCTTGTGTTAAGGATCCGATTGTTTAAGTTAGCTTGTACCCTAAGTTAGCTTGTAAATGGTAATTGTTAAAAATCCCATTAGTTTAGTATGTTAGGTTTTTATTATAAATAGCATACTAGTCTCTCATCTTAAAAGTGGTGTGGCAAATCCTAATTAGGGTGATACGGTTATTTGTTATTCTTGAGTACTTGTAATCTAATTTATAGAGAAAGTAAAGAATAACAGTTATAACCAACCCTTGTTGTTTTTCCTTGTTAGTTCTAACCCTTGTGTGTTTCTTGCCTATAAAGAAACCGAGTATATTTTATTTTAAAGCATCCTAACTCACAACAGAATAAAATAAATTAGAAAGAGAAAGTGGAAACCCTAAGAGTATAATTTTTTGAAAGTGTCAACCCTAAGAGTATAATTTTCTGAAAGTGGCAATCCTAATATGAAAATGAGAATGGGGAAGAAAATAAGTTATGTATAAATTTCTGAAAGAGGAAAGAGAACAAGGAGGAGGATCTCTCATCACCTAAACTTAAGAAACATTCTACATAATCAAGGTAGTGGATATTGTTCTTTAATTGGTATTTTGGCAACGAGATAATGAAGTTTCCCTTGACCCCTGTTAGGGTATATAAATTCTTGTGATAATTTTATGTGATGTTGTGATTCTATTTTTGTATTACGATTGATGTTGTGAATTTAAGAGAATCACTAATATGTTGGTGTTATACTGAGATTTTATGGATGAAGTGATATAATAATTAGGTGAAATTAATGAGAAAATGTTATTGTTAATCAATGTATTCATGGAGTTGATGATTCAGGAGAATAGTATTTACAGTGATAGATGACGAATTGATCATGTATGACGTTTAACGATGAAAATAGGTGTGAAAATTTGAATTAAGATGAGTCTAGGTTGTGGAAGATGGCATAGTTGACCTATTTAGTTTGTTTTTCTTTTGTTTTATGTTTTCGCCGAACTTTGTCGAGTATTAGTATATTCTAGATTTTTCTCTGATATTGTAAGATCGAGTTGGAAATACTTTGCTATGTCTTATAATTTTTTTAAACCTAATTACTTTGCTACGTTTTAAATTTAAATTAAACCTTTGGAATAAAAGTTGAATATTTTGTTAATGTGAAACCCTTATTTCATCCTAATATTTTTTGCAATATTTTATAAATTATTATCGGGGTAGATGGTGTTACAGACATCACCTAAACAAGACCTTTTTAAAGGTATTATCATCTAATGGTTAACCTGTTAGTGATGACAATGTTCTCAAATAGGACCTGTGACTCTAGGAACCTTACTTAGAACCATATATTCATTATTAAGTTTAGAGTTTGCATATTGTTAGTCTTCGGGATGTACATGTCTCTTGGTTAGCATGAAACACTACTACAAATAATATATTTTATTACAAAAATTTTACCTCAGCCAACAAAATTTTGAGGTCAAATGACCTGAAACACGTTATTTTTTTTTAAAGTTTAATCTTATCCCTCGGTTTTGTAGAAAACCGATAGAATATGTAGTTCAGGGTTAGAGCTTCGATTCCCAACTCCTGCAAATTTATGCTTTATTTAGAAACAAAATAAAGCATAAATTTATTTAATTAAATTTATAAAATTGTGTTTAATTTATAAATCATCTTATCCCTCGACTTTTAAGAAAACAGACATTAAATATTAATTAATACTTTATTTAATTAAATTAAACACAATTTTGATTCCCTCCGGTCATTTTTATAAGAAATACTTCACATTTATATATTCATTAAATGAGTAATGTATATGTTCTATAATGCAGATCAGGTATATAAATTATTTAATGAATCTAAAAGGGTGAAATTTTCCTTATAAAAAAGATCGGAGAGAGTGTGTATGTGTGTATATATATATATATATATATATATATATATATATATATATATATATATATATATATATATATATATATATATATATATATATATATATATATATATATATATATATATATATATATATATATATATATATATATATATATATATATATATATATATATATATATATATATATATATATATATATATATATATATATTCGTTCCTTTATAAGTGTCATTTTTAGAATAATTTTTTGTTCATTTTTAATTGTCACTTACAAAGTTCAAGGTAGTATTAACTGTATTTTTGTCAAAATTATACTTAGATAATTATTAGAGAGAGAGAAAGTAAAATGAATATAATAAATAATTGAAGATATTATAGGTAAAATAATAATTATTAGAAATATAATAATATTAATTAATTTTTTTATTTTACATAAAAAGTTAAAAAATAACACGAAAAAATATATTATAAACTAATTTTATTTTGTAGATACATTAAATAATTAATATATATATATATATATATATATATATATATATATATATATATATATATATATATGACATATTAAGTGAGAGGGATTTTAAAATGAGAGATGAGAGTAATAAACAACAACCATTACTTTAAAAGTTTAATCATGATCTAATGGGTGTTGTTTGTTCCTCTAATCTCTCATTTTAAAATTCTTCTCACTTGATATGCCTCCATATATATATATATATATATATATATATATATATATATATATATATATATATATATATATATATATATATATATATATATATATATATATATATATATATATATATATATATATATATATATATATATATATATATATATATATATATATATATATATATATATATATATATATATAATTATTCTAACATAAAAAGTAAAATTTACATTGGTACGATATAAATTGCAAATAACGACATTTAGATGCACGGGTTGGTTAGGTCGCCATTTCACCATTCTAGTCTAACATTAATTGTTAATTGCCTTTTACAGGTGCTTAGCTTAGAAAAGCCAATAATTGTATGCAAATTAAATCGTACGCAACAGGAAACAGAATCTACCTAGCAATATAAATTATCCGTACAAAGGTAGGAAAAAGTCCATTTCTTACTATTTTATGATTAATTATCACACTGTTACTATATTACATTAATATATAATATGCACTCTTTTTATTTTTTTTATAATATAAAATGTGCACTCTTATCACTATTATTATATTACTAGCGTCCAAACGGGCACTCCGTGCCCGTTTGTCCGCTTTTTTTTATTGCGCTAACGCGTGAAAATATTAAAAATGTCTTATTTTATAAGTTTGATTTTAATATAAATTTTTAATATGATAAAATATAAATGTTCACGTGCGTTATAACATAAATGTTTATTTTTATTTAATATGTATATGCATGAAAATATAAACAACAGCTTTTGTCCGGTATTTGACAAAGATCTTTCTATCAATAGATAGGATTTAGTGTTCGATATAAGGGATAGGATCCATCTTCTCTCTTTTACTTAGTTAGGTGTATTTTTTTTAAGTGAAAGCATTATCCAAATAATGTCGACTTTCCCCTTCTCCACTGATCTAAATTCAATAAATCTGATCCACCACAAAAAAAAATTCCAGATAACTGACTCACTAATCCTTGCAATCCCTAACCATCCAAACACTTTCTCTCAAATTTCCTCCTCCAAAATTAAGTTTTGTATTTATATATTGCTATAGATTAGTCAAAACTATAAGAAGATTTAGATAGAATAAGAATAAAAATCTTTCTCAAAATTTATTAAGCAAATAAACATAAACATTTGTAACTTAATAATTGATTATCACTTAAATAACTTTACTTGCAATTTGTATCAAATTGGTATATATTATTATTTATAATATTTTGTACATTTGTAATATTATTTTGTATATTTTGTATATTTTAGAATATATTATTTATTTTAATTAATCTCTTACCATGTAAAGAAGAGTTATATGTGTTAAAGTTTTCATAAGTTTTTTTTAATGGAAGTTAATGATGGTTAAAGAACAAAAATAACCAATGACTCATATTCAAGTTATCTATAATTATAAAAATTAGATTTAACTTAACTAAAATCATCATAAATTTAATATAATGCATATATATATATATATATATATATATATATATATATATATATATATATATATATATATATATATATATATATATATATATATATATATATATATATATATATATATATATATATATATATATAGTATAATTTTGTCCATAAACCATACAATAGAAAAAACATATTGTAGTATTTAGTCATTACCATTGCACAATCACAAACTAATACTTGAAAATAAACATTTTTGAAAATACAAATACAAACTACATAATTTAGACGGTGATCATTGATAATCACTGACTATTACTTAGATATAAACTTTTTAAAAAATGCAGAAACATAAATACAAATTATACAACTTAGACGATAAAAAGATAACATAATAATAAATAAAAGAGAGTATCTTCTTCAACCTCTGAAACCGTACAAAGTTCTTCCTTGTCTCATAAGAGTATACATTACACTCATGGCAGTCACAACCTTTCTTCTTGCATGATTAGTATATTAAGCAGCGTCATGAATGATTTTTGTCAAGAAAACCTTAAGAAATAACATAGTTTCTTCATAGATCAAGCCACTTATCCTCTTGACACCTTCTCTCTTAGCCAATCTACGAATCGATGGCTTTGTAATTCCCCAAATATTGTTGCGCAGAATCATCTTGTGCCTCTTTGCTCCTCCCTTTCCGAGCCCCTTAATACCCTTTCTACGACTTGCCATTTTTGTAAGAAATTTTGAGAAACTGTTTATTCTTTTGAATTTTGAATGTGAAAAAGTAGAAGATGAAAGGGGTATTTATATATCATTCTGAGAACGGAAGTTGTTATATAGTTCTATTTTATTCAATAATGGGATATGTGGGTTATAAAGCAGTTAATCATATGTAGAAGTTACTACTACTTTTTTATTATCATTTTTCATTTAATTAATTTAATTAAGTTGGGTTATAAAGCAGTTAATTATTTTTAGAAGTTACTACTACTTTTTTTATTATCAATTCTTATTTAATTAGTAAATTATTCTATTAGCATTAAAAAAAAATAATGTAAAAAAACCAATTTATTAGAGACAAACTTGGAAGTAAAAAAAGGTTACACCAAAATTGTGTTTTGCCTTTATATATTGTTATAGATTATTATCATCATCATTATTATTATTTTTATTATTAGATATCTCTTTGCTTGGTTGTGTAATCAGTTCGTTTTAAAATTAACTAAAATTAAATATTAAAGGATAAAATAGAAATAAAAATAGGACAATCTAAAATTTCATGTTCCCTAGATAAATTATTTAATTTTAATTTAATTATAAAGTATTTATAAAATAATTAAAGATAATGATATGAAAAATAATAAACTGTTGGCGGTTAATAAACCTTTGTGTAACCGCCGTTGTGAGAAAAAAATAATAATTTAAAATAAAAATTGAAAAGGGTAAATTTGGAAAGAAAAAAAAAGCTACACCAAAACAATCTATTGCCTTTATATATTGTTATAGATTTAAATATTGATGTATTCATTATTATTATTATAAATAAAAATGAAAAAATTAATTTGGATGTAATAAAAATAATACTATATTAATTAACTTATACTACCAAAATAATAACTAATAATATTTCATTAAAAATTGAAAACTCATTTATTTTAGAACAATGGGATAATTTTAATACGACTATATGTTGGAGTTAAATCAGGGTCAAACATGAAAAATTATTTTTACTTTAGGGACTTTTATTATGAGCAACACACTTTTGTGAAAAATAAACCACATATCCATTCAAAAGCGTGTGTTTGGAAGAAGTAACTGAGATTTTTTTAAGATTCAAAATTTTAAGTAATTTAAATGGTTCTATTGAAATTCATTCATTTTAAAATTCTTTTATTTGGATAGAGTATTAAAATGATTCATTGTTAAATTTTTAGAGACATTTTCATAAATTTTAAATTTTTTTAGCCAAATTTAAAATATGAAAAATAGGGTTCAATTTGCAATTTTTGAAAATTTGAAGGAACTAACTTGTAAAAGTTGACAATTATTAGGGACTTATTTGCAATTTTTTTTTAAAATTTAGAGATGAATTTGATATTTTCATAAAACATGAGGATCATCTTACAAAATTTAAAAAATTAATAAGAAACAATTTAACATTTGCATTATATAAAGTGAATGATCAATTTCAAATTCTTTAATTTTTAGTGTCATTTGAAATTTCTTAAATGTAACTTGAATATAATACTTCATAAATTTATATATTTTAAACAAAAATCTATATTTTTATCCAAACAATGGATTTGGGTTAAGTCATTTTAAATTTCCCCAAAAAATTATTTTTCCTTATTAAAATGCTTTATCCAAACACACTCTAAGGTGATAGATGTATGGATTTTCCCACTTATAAAACTCACCTCAAGTATGAGTCTATCTACAATTTCCCTTCTCAAGCAGAAACTCTTTTTTTCATCGCATACATATACCACCGTTGACACTCTTCAACGGGACACTCTACAAATGACCATGTGGAAATCCTTTCGATACAGATGAGTCAGTCCCTTTACTCGAAGCAGACTCAAACACCACTATAGGAATCAATTCGGAGGGTCAAACACGAGGGAACATTTTTACTTTAGGGACTTTTATTATGAGTAATACACCTTTGTGAGAAACACATCACATACTCACCAAAAACCTTAAGGTGATAGGTGTATGAGTTTTCCCAATTATAAATGCTTAAGTCTCCACATTTCTAACCAATGTGGACTTTTTCAGACTACTCACTTGTTATTCTCAACACTATATAGATAATATAGACTAAACAACCTAAATAGGCTAATTTTTTAGGGTAATGCTAACTTGTGCCCTTAAGAACTAAATGTAGAAATAATATCTTGGAAATTATGCAACGCTTTTAATAAAAATAAAAAATTTAAATTTTTATTAATGTTTTCAATGCAAACTTTCTATAAATGTGTTTCTTAACTTGTGCCTCTAGGGCACAAGTTAGCATTACCCAATTTTTTATACTATTTTGTTGAGACATATTTAACGCATAAGGTTGATTTGTATTTTTTGCAAACATTGAAAAATAGTTGAGGAACGACTAATAGCCTTAATTTTTTTTTGTCTTCAAGTGATTGTGTTGAAAGAGAAATTATATTTTTCAATTATAGATTTTTAACTATTTCTCAATGTACGATGTGTGAAGATATTAATCTAATAAATTAAGAAATGTATAAAAGTAAAGGACAGTGAAAGAAATAAAATGTATAAAATAGTTTGATTGATTGAATGTGTTTAATGATTTACAAGTTATGGTATTTATAGAGGAAAATGTTCTATTGATCATATAAGATTGTGGCCTACATGAATATTTTCTCATTTTTCTATTTATGCATGTAATGTGTTAGTGCTCTCACTTTATTTGGGAAATGTGGTGCCCCAGAACCATATAGTCTTCCTATTTTTATGATACTATTTATTGGCATAGTCTATACATGATTTATTGCCCATTCTTTGCTTCCACCTTACTCATTAATTACGATTAATGGCTTCTAAATCATGAAACACGGCCTCAATTACACAACTGCCAAACTTTATTAGGTTTTGACTCTTGTGCTTTCACAGAATTCTTGGACCACAATAAATCTAATAAAGACTCAACTTTTTTTTTGTTTAGCTCCAATTTCACTCTCCTAACACTACCTTGATTGACGAGGGATCCATCTAATCCCACAATCGCTTGTTTAACAATTTTGACTCACTTATGAATTATATTTAGATGTAAAAAATGTGTAATATGTGTATCATCCAATAATTATTGGCCTATGAGACAATGTGACATAAACATCTCACATTTTCCTTGAATAATATCATCCTTGCATCTTAGAAATATAAAACTAGGTATTGTAAACCCTATCTTGGCTTATGAAAGGGTAAAGACCTGATAAGTTTGATTTTTCAATCATCACCTAATTCTTCCGAATTTCTGAAGTGACCGACCTTCATAACTCTTAGGATCCTTATTATAAATGACTTCATTCGATATTACTTCTCCTCACTTTGAGTTATTTTTCTCATATTTCATTGCTTCACCATCCAACAAAAATTCATATTGCTCTTCATTCTTCCTTGATTTCTCTTTTCGGGAAAAAAAAACTTCTTCCAAAAATGTCTTCATTTAACTCCCAAAATGAAACCATATACTCCACTTCACATGCTTCATTTATTCTAGGAGTTAATGTAACCTTTGAATAAGAAGCACTTACTTATTCTAGTTTTGTGATCCCACTTCTAAATCAATTCATCTTGTGTCCTTGAACCTTTGTTGTAAGTTATGGAACAATGTTTCTTGGGTCTTGCTTGTGTCCTACTGACTATTACAACTTCTAAGTTTTTAAGAGTTTGTTCTATTAAGGTGAAATCAAGTTATTTCAAAATGTTCCCTTATCCTACCTAGAGAAATAATAGTCTTGGTTAACCAATGACCTTCTATGAAGGATATTATGTTTTTAGAAGCAAAAGAAACATTTTTTAATACCATTTCTACCTCATGAGATAACATAACTCATGTTTAACATGTTCCACTTATCACTGTGGCACAACCTTTGACTAGGAGGCAAAAATTAGGAGTATGACTAAAAAGAAGGGTAATCTTAATATTAGTTTTTGATGCATAATTTTGTTAATTGTTTTCTGCTTATTATCCTTGTCTAGTTTTTCCTTACCGGTGAAGAAACTATTAAATCAAGATATGAGAAAGCAAATGTTGAATATGAAGTACCTTTCATTTGGAAGAGGTTAAGACCAAGTGGTATTGTATCAATGAACCCTCATAAGATGTTGGAACGGAAGCGTCTGATATAACAACCTTGTTGATTGAGGAAGAACAAAGCCCGAAGTTCTTCTTACTTGTGAACAATTAAAGTTCCTTTTCCCCTACTAGTATTTAGATTTCTAACCATCATGTTTTTTTGTTGTTGGAAAAATACGAGCTTTCTTAAAAAACTCCCTTCAAAGAGTTCACTCTGATTAACATGTCATCGCATGAACTTTCCCCATAATATTTTGTGCAGGTAGAAGTATTTTCCTAAATAAATAGTTAATCATTCTTTTTCTTCTAATGATTAACCCTTTCTTCCTTCATTTACGTTTTAGGTTGATAATTCCCCCATTTTTAAAGAATAATCACATGCTAATAATCAAGGCTCAACCTTAACACTTCAAGAAACTTCTCCCTGTCTAAAAAAAACTTACTTGTTGTTTTATATTTCAAAGATTGAATTGGATATATATTTTAGCATTTATGATTTCACGGAAATGGTTCATTCCTTCGTCTAAGAGGATATGGACAAAGTGGATGCAACGAAGTAATGAAAGATTCCCATGCTATTGAAAGAAATCACTTTCCTTTTTGAACTTTTCATAATATTTTCCTTCAATGAAAAAATGACTCCAACTCTCAAAATTTTGTTTGATCAGATAGTTGTTTAGTTGACTGATCGTGCACAAAGCTATTTGGTATATAATGAGCAATGTGATAAATGTCAATTTGTCAGCTAGAGTCTGTGTTCACATGGCTCAAGAAGATTTGACATGTTTTACGGATATCCACTTTCAACGGATCTATAATACAAGATCACAAGGAAGATGATATGGTTAAAAGAGTTACACAATGGATAAAGATCTTTTTGTGTATCTATCTTCAACTTCTCTTGTATTATGGAGTAACAAAGACACTTGTACAAGTTATTTCTTCCAACGACTATCATTCTGCAACTGCTATATAAGTAGATGAAGATTCAATCTAGAATCAACAACAAGGAAAATAAATAAAGAGAGCCAAGAATAAAGAAGTGTTTCACGCTTCTATCAGAATGGAAGAATAACAAGATCAGCAATGACAACACAATTGATTATGCAAAATTTCTATTATATGTTGTAAGTTGTACAAATCCTTAAGATTTCTAAAACATTGAATATCTTAGAAATCTTAAGAGCTTTGATCTTTGTTATGATTATTACCCTATACCTATAATTGTATCAAGTACACCTTGTTGTCTAATCTGCTAAATAGGTTTTGTGTAGTAGTTTATAAAGAAAGTCTCTTGCTATATGCTTGAGCATCAAAGTCTCTTGATGTGACCTTGTAGGTGAGAATTCATACTCCTAGGTTACCCTTTGTATTTTATGTGTATTAGATAAGAGTTTGCTTTTTTGAAAAAAATATATTCACAAAATTTTCCTTTCATGTTGATGTTGGTTTTCATATTCATTGGTCGATGTGTTTCTTTCTTGTAATATGATACATGACGATGGTTTTATCTAATTTGACAAACTTTTTTATAAAAAAGAGTCGGGGTTTTCAACCTCAATTTTGTGTGATCATTATTTAACTTCCGGTTCTAGGTTGTTGAGGAATACCTCAAATCTAGTTTCTCTCTTAAGGGTTTTAGATTTATGAAACACCAAAACCCAATACAGGTTCCTAACCTTAAAAAGCTTAAATCGACTATCAAACTTAGTTGCCTCTAAGGTCTCATAACTTAGTATGTAAATTTCATACATAATTTTAGTATGTAAATTTCATACATAATGGCTTGTATTTTTTATAAATGATATCGACAAAATATGTTTCTCAAGTGACAATATCAATCTTAATACAAGAGTCAAGTCCCTTTGAACCATATTCAATTCTTTGTACAATAAAATATAAAGACGAACATAATTTCTTAATACAAGTGAGCATAAATTTGATATTATTTAAGTTTTGGCTAACAAAAATCCATGCCATTCTTATGTCTCCTTATCAATCATTTTGTGCTTGTATGTAGTCGATTGAGTTGCCTTTGTTTTAATAATCCACTTATCTTGGTTATTCTAGGTCCATAAGTAGGTTCCTAAATTTACTTTAACGAATGAACCTAAGGTAGTATATTTCCTCTGAGACATGGCTTATAACACCATGGGTTTGGTTCCTAATATATGATGCAATAACCCTTTTAGCTATGGAGGCAAACTTATCATTGAGAACTTCTTAAATGTTTATAGGTTAGCCAGTGATTTCAATTTAATCCATTTTTTAATGAGGTTGTAAGCTTCTTACACCTCTTCATATTCTTGATGACTTGTATAGTTTCTACCACATCGCCAAACTAGAAAACGAGATTCTTACAAGGTGTTAAGAAAGCACATTCATTAGTGTGGACTTAATCCATGCCTAATATAATAGAAAAGGAAATATCTTCATCTATTACAAAAGTTTTCAACTTTATTCCTTTAGACCCACCAATGATGATATCCATATTCATATTGGTCAGAACCAAGTTTCCTATATTATTCTCAACTTCTTTTACGTTATACGTGATATAACATTTAGGACATCACCCACATCTAAAAGTACCCATTTATTATATATCTTTAACTATTTCTTAAGTTGGATGTTCAAACAATACACCTATATTGTTCAAACCAAGTCTCTTATATTGTTCTCAACTTCTTTATATCTTTAACCATTTCTTAAGTTGGATGTTCAAACAATACACCTTTAGTTTTCTCAGCATTAGCTAAGATGTCCCTTTCAATGTATTCAATGAACACAACTTTTTCAAGCTCCTCTAGTTGGGCTTCTATGGTCCAATAGTACATAAGGATTAACCTAAAAAAATTATTTTTTTCATGTTGTCAATACCATTGTGGAAAAATATTAACACCATGAAGTTCTTGTTATACTCATGATAGTTTCCATATTAGACATTGTCTAGCTTTGAAAATCTAATCCATATGATACTACCATAATTTTTGAAATAAGTTTCCTCTTTAAGGGCCAAAAGGTATTGATTGTTAACTACTAAAACTAGGCATGTGAGACTAAGTGCATCCTTAGCTTCTTTAGATGTAATCAATTGTGATGTTTGCACATTTTAATTTTCCACTTCTTGAAATGACAACTTGACATTACTTTAGTTATAAGTTTATATCTCAGTCTTTAAATGGAAGAAACACTTTGTTTAACACCTCTACTATTTTCGGTAGGAATAACTCCTTTTTATCTTAGTTTTAGATTTTGACAGTCAATTGTAGAGTATACTTCATATTTGTATAGAGAAGTTTCTTTACTACCTCATTTTTCGAGTTCTCTAAAGTGCGTATATATGAAGTGTTTTAGAATTGGTTCTTTCGTTCAAACTTATTTCTTTTCTTGTACATTGGTTGAGGGTTTTACCATTCTATAAGTTGTGAACTCCTTATTGTCTTTATTCCATAATAACCCCAACCACCACCATTTTTCCTTTAGGAACACGGTACTCATCAATTCAAGATAAGGTTACGTGCTTATAAATCAAATTAGTTGCTCATCGTATCCCTCTACATCTGCGTAGAGATCTATGGACAATCCAGAACCTTGCACAACAACATATTATCTTATTATGACCTAAGTGAGTTTTACAACGTAGGGTTGTTTTCTAGTATTAAAATTACCAAGCATTGGTACCATTTTAGTGGTTGTCCTATTGAATACATATATTTCATTCATTTGCATGTCTTCTTATAAGGACTCAGGGCCTAACTTTAGGTTAATCAAGGCATTTCAACCTTTTATTATCCCTTCCATATATCTTGAACCCTATAGGTTCTTAGAAATAAACCATATCATTCTCATGGATGGGAAATGATCAATATCAATGACCATCTTTTCCATTTCCCTATATGTTAAATTAAACGTCCCTTTTTTATAGCCTTCTGAATGACCTTCTAAAAGACAGTAAATTTATATCATATGTGTTTATAGAAGTTGTTCCACTTGTAATACCAGTTTCATTTGGTTTTGTTGGCTTAAGAAATCTCATAAAACTGTAATAGCCAAACTTTTATCTTTAAGAAGATAATTAAATATCTGATGAATTTTCCTAATATCAAAAGCATATTTCTTATTATCTTATAATGAATTAATTATGTTTCTTTTAGATTGCCTCAGTGTAGAATATATAGTTTGTTTCTTTTATGATTTTAGCTAATATATTTCTCATGGAATTAACTTACATGTCTTCTCCAAAATCCTTCATTTCAATGATGAAGACCCGATATGTGCCTCTTCCTCGAATATCATTTTTCCTGTCACTTTCCTAAATTAGTTATTTAATGTTTGATGCTCTAGAAGTTGATTCATTCATAGCATGACAAACTTGTTATACCATGTTATCTCTTGTCAAAGATGTCTAGCGCCATTTGCAAGTGGCAAAGTGAATTTTCAATTTGTGGATATGTACTAACATACTGACACTAGTCTAGGTGTCTTCAAACCCACTAGAGATGGTACTTATACATCAATTCATAACAGGTATATCGTGGGATTAGCTAGTACAAATGTATAACTTCCTCATGGCTTATGAATTGAATATTACATAATTGGTCTTTGAATTCCTGCTACTAGGACAAAAGCTTTCCCTCAAGCATTATACATGTTTTTCAATAACATAATGTGGTCATAAGATGATACTTGTGGCATACCAATTTGTTAGACTACTTCGGATATCCTCCTTGCCATATGCAATTGCTTAAATTGAAGATTACGCCGACTATATGTGTCCTTGGGCACTGGGTGCCTCCATAGTTAGCCACTCATAAAATACTAAGATAAAAAATACAAAGATAAAAGATACTTGTTATAGGAGAATTAATTAGACATACATAGGTCCTACTATTACATTGATAAGCTGAATTTAAGTAGCAACGTCTATCTAATCTTGAATTCCTTGTATGGTAGACATGAAAAACTTATCACCAGAATTAGATTGTGGGGTCTCCAACTCCCTGGCTTTTTGAACCCCTTTCATGAATCATATATCTTACAGTGTTATCAAGTTGTTAAAGACTTAATACACGATATCATGTATCCCCGTTTCATATTATTGTCTAATAAAAGAATTTGTCCTTATCATTGGTTGCTCAGGTCGATCAAATGGACTAATTGGAGGAGGCATTGTTGTTGGATTTCCCATTATTTATGGAAGTTCATTAGTTTGTTGTTAACCATACCTCTTTATTGATGACATTGATGGTAGATCCATGTTGTTAAGGTTCTTTCTAGCCAACAAATGCATACATTAGACGTAGACTAGACCTAGTGAATTAAAGTTTCCAGTGACTTTGGTCGTATAGTCCAACTGGGTGTGCCAAATTTGATGTTAAACTAGAAAGTTAGTCGATGAATCGACTAACAACTTTCAACTGTGTTTCCCTTATTTTCAAGCAATTATGTTAAGGGATGAATTTTGTCCCTTAAATGTGGGCATTAAGTGTGATTTGTAGAGATTTTGAAGTACTAAATTAATCAAATGCATAAAATTAAAATAAACTATAAAAAAATAAAATGTGTAAAGTAGCTTGATTGATTGATTGGATTGACAGAATGATTTACAAATTATGATATTTATAGAAAAAGTATTACTAACCATTGATTTGTGAGTTGCATAAATGATGTGACATTTAACTATTTTTGCGTGTAATGCGTGAATGATCCATTTCATTAAGATATGTGGTATAGTACTCCATATTTCTATTGTTTTTTATGGGTTATTTACATTGTTAATGTGTTTTACTTATCGTGAATGATCCATTTCATTAAGATATGTGGTATAGTACTCCATATTTCTATTGTTTTTTATGGGATATTTACATTGTTAATGTGTTTTACTTATCGTATTGTATTTGTGTGTTACTCGTAAATTGAGGTTAATAGCGCCTAAAATCATGAAGCACGGTCTCAACTGTCCAATTATCAAACTTTATCGGACTTTGACACTTTCTTGTGTTACATAACACTCGTTAACCCTAGTAAATTAAAAAAAGGCTTAACCATGTCTTATTCAACAATTTTACTTGCCTAACTCTGCTTTGGTCGAGTAACATTGGATTAATCCTAAAATCGAGCAATAGTCCATTTAAATGTATATTTATAATTATTTTTAAATTAAAATTTACAAAATTATGCAAGATAGAAGAGTCCTATCTTCTAGGAAACAAAAATTAATTTCAACCAAATTCAAAATTGGAATGTCGCAATAATTTTGATTAATGAGGCAGATGACAGTCCCATCTTAATAGTGAGTACTATATGCTTTGAATTTATGATTAGAAATAATAAAGGTCCAAAAACCAAGTATGGAGTATAAGAAACAAAAACAAAAGAACAAAACACAAACAGACAGGACGAGGATGGAAAACAGAGCAATACCATTTTGTGCAACTACTTTCAGAAATTCTAGAAACACGACAAAATACGTAATTTTCAACAGTACTACTATAGTAGTAACAACCTGCACGACAACGTCAATTTCCACATACTATCAATTACCATAACCACATTTGTATATTCAAATACTATATCATTATTTAATTCACCTACATATTTATCTATTTAGATATTAATTATTATCTTTCAATAAATTTAAAAAATCAACTTTTTCAAATAAATAGGATTAGAGGAGTATTTTAATTAAACATTATTAAAAATAACTTTATGTTCGGTTAGAATTTTATACACCGATTAAATATAAATTGTTATATATTTTTTTTTCAATAATCGAATGGTTTAATTTTTTAAAAATAAATAAATAAAATGTTATGAATTCGATCGTCCATCTCTGTATTATATATATTTTATGTTGGTTTAATGAGACAAGTTATTCTATATTTTAATTGTAATAATTTTCCAATTTTACAGTGAAAATTTTAAAAAAATTATACGTAACATTTTTTGTTTTAATTTGGTTATACACGTTTTTTAAATATTTTTTTAAATATAAATTAAATATTTTCTGCATTCAACCATAAAAATTAATCTCTTAGATTCAAAGAGTACTATAATAAATGATAAAATTATTTTTCAAATAGATTTAACATAATGCTCATAAACTAAATTTAAGTTTAAAAATTTACGTTAAATTGAAAAAATTCAAGTGCTTTTAAATTTTTATATATTTATTTAAATATATGCTGATTAATGCACTAATAACAAAATTGAAAAAATAATTAATTCAACCAAATTTAGTTTATTTTTATCCAATCTTAACCCAAATTAAATTTATATGGGTGAATCTCAATAGTAAAAGGAGGCGAAACTCATGTTTGTATTTATAACTTTCACTGTCGAATTCAATTCATAACAAAAATTTTTTATCGTCGTCACTATTACAATCACTTGAAAATAATTGTTTTTCTTCCAGATTCGATGGTAAAATAAAAAATGAGTTTTGGAAAAAAAATTTAATGTGAAAGAAATGGCAAAATATTTTTATATACTATGATGGCAATAGTTAATTATTTAGAAATGTGGTCCAAGTAGCAAAGTGTTTTTTTCCAAATGGAAGGTTATTATAAATTCAGAAGAATATTATAAAGCATAGTGATTGTTTCATTGGAGAAGTGCAACACCTCTTTCAGCTCCCAAATCCCCAACTTAGTGGAACCCACACATCATTTTCATGCATTAATAAGTGGGTCCTATTTTGATTGTTATATCATGTTGATGAAGATGCATTATGTGACAACAAGAGTGTGGGCCCTCTTTCTTTTTCTATGCAACTTATAATAATGACTCAAAAACAATTCATAATATCATCATATCTTACTTTTCAAAACAATAGCACGTGGAGACCTCTAAAGTTATGACAATGGGGGGCACCTCATTGATTGGGTGCTAGTACTCATCAATTTGCAGAGTCCCCCCCTTCACTTCTTTGTTGCTTGTTCTACTTGCATGAATCAATTCAGAGATTTCTACTCATAGATTATGATGGATCATATATGTGATAGTTATGGATTACTAATTCAAACAATAAAAAGGAGGAAGAAAATTAAAGTTGTGGTTTCATATTTCTATTTTTAGACAATATATGCTGCCCTTTTCTTTTGTATGATTCATTCATATAATCATGTTTAAATTATTTTAATCAGGGTTATAATTATTTTATTACTCAATATATCCAAGTTGAATCTGTGACCCTTTTTGTAATTTAAAGAAAATTATATTCTAAATTATTGAATGCTTCTGAGTTGAATTAGTGATCATTTTTACAATTTAAAGAAAATTATATCATTTGATTTACTTTTGTTTTTCTTCATTTTTTTTAAGTAGTTGTGTATTAGAAATTAAACATAATAGAATCTAAGTCAAATGAACTAATGGTGTTGGAACAAAGGGATGCACGCCAAAGGGTTGGTGCAAGTTCAACCAACCAAATGCAGATTATTCAAGGTGCTTTGCAATAATCAATCTCAATCCAAAATCTTAGACATGTCCACCATATCGTCAACTCCCTCGAAGCCTCTCTTGAACAATTTCTCATTCCTAAAAAGACAAAGTAGACAGACAACCAAATCAAATATTGATACTTCTTCATGACTTTATCTTTAAGCTTTGGCATAATAACTTCATGTGGGAACCAATGAAACTGAATCATCCCGCATACACATGCCTAACCAATCAAGGATCTTTCCATACCTGAGTTGCAACATTTCACTTGAGGGAGAGATGAGGGACTGATTAATCTTCACAAAAGAACATAGGGCATACCAAAATGTGCTTGCCACTTATAATTTCTCTCCAAACCAGACCATCCACAACCTTCCATAGCATTTTTGTGAGATATTGGATCGAACTCTAGTATGGTCGAAGTTTGTTCGCGAGTAATGTGTGTTGTAGTCAAAGTTTGTTCTAACATGCATTAGTCAATATTGCTAGGTTTGTTAGTATGTTGAGTTGGGTCTTGCTTGTAATCTCAATTATTTAAGTTAGCTTGTAATATAAGTTAGCTTGTAATGTGTAATTGTTAAAAAGCTCATTAGGTTAGTGTACTAATTTACTTATAAATAGCATGCTAGTCTCTCATCTTGAACCACAGGAATTCCAAGGAAAGTAAATGGGGTAGAGCCATTGCTACAAGAAATGAAAGTTGAGGCTGCTTGCAAAAAATTCTCTTTCAAATTGATACCAATGATCTTGCTCTCGAAGAAGTTGACCTTAAAGCCTGAAACTAACTCAAAACCACACAATACCACTTTGATGGTCCATAAGTTTTTGCACAACTCTTCCCCCAATAATGGCGTATCGTCTGCAAATTGAAGATCTCAAAGTACAAATCCCCATACACTTTGAAATATGAGTATTCATCCAACATATTGGCATTGTTTACTAGACCTGAAAAGTTTTCTACAACAAGCAAAAATAGGAACGATGACAATGGACCCCTTGTAACACCCCGATTTAATTAGACGTTTATTTGATTATTTACTGAATTATTCAATTAAATCATTAATTTATGTGATTTACATGTTTGGCAGATGACGGCATTTGTGGTGAATTGTGCTCTATTAATTAGTTTTGGTGGGATTTAATTAATTAATTAATAGAAAATTGGTCTGCTCGCTATAAGAGTCTTATGGGAAGAAAGGGAAGGATCAGAGCCGTCGGAAACTGTATAGTGCTCCACCTGAAAAGGGGAAGCAGAAGGCTGATCAGACAGCTGCAAATGGGAAAGAGCAAAGTAGGGAGGGACTTATACTTATGTGAGATGTTTCAAATGTTGTGAGTTTGGACATTAATGACTTCTCAGCAAGTGTACCGATAATGTCCCAGTAATAAATAAGATCGAATCCACAGGGACTTCTTTTTAACAAGACAATAATCGTGCAATGTGTATAAAATAGTAAATTGGGGGTCAAGTTTGTAATGCGAAAAGTAAATAAGTGCTTAGACAGAATTACGAAAGCGACCAGGTTGTGTATTGAATCCCCTATTTCTCTATTATTGATGTTTGATGCCTTACATGAATAGTCTTAGTATTATAATCCCATGGCGAATTAACAAAACCGTTATAACCAATCTCTTGTAAAATAGTTCACTAATTACTACTCCGAGGTTCCTATCCCTAGTCCACCAACGTAAGCAAGATTAGGCGATGCACAGGATGTTAATTATGTCTACCACTACTCGGGGTTTCGTCTTTGTATTCAACCAGCGTAAGTACAACAGTTGTCTTAGGTACAACACATAAACTAATGGTCAGTATTCCCTATGTTCCCAAAATCAACCTAAAAAGTATCTCACATAAAAAAACATTAATAACAATAAGCAATTGAATAAAATTATAGATCAAAGTATTCATGCAAAGTCAAATCAACATATTATCCAACAATATTGAAACAGGTTCATCACACACAACCTAACCAAGAGGAGTTACTCACAATTCAGATTACAATACCAAATAAAGAAGAGTAGCATATAATTTACCTTGAAGGATTGGCCTCCAATGGCTCCAAATGCTCTCTAAATCCCTTTTAGTGGTGTAAAATATGTGCTTCTTGTGCCAATTTCCGTAACCCTTGTAAAAGTGCAGAAAATCCCCTTAAAAGAGCTTAGACTGGATCAGGATGCGTCAGAAAAAGCCCAGAAAAAGGGGTCATCGCGCGCGCGATGATGCTAATACAGTATTATTGCGCGTGTGATGTTGCATGATATTGTGCATAATTATTCCTGTAGTTACATGCTTTTGCTCCCCTTTTCACCTGATTTTTCACTAAGTCTTATTTCTTCACACTTAGATATTTTTTTCCTAATTCTTTGGTATCTCTTCTTCATTTTAGCTCCTCTTTAACTTGTTTTGATCCGATTCTTCGACTAAATTCATACAATGGTGAACTGTCATTAGGCATCGTGTTTTTGAGTGCATGGCCAAAATTGTGAATTGCTTCAAGTATGGGAAGCCAGGTCACTAAGCTGCAGACTGTAGGAGTAATAATCTGACTTACTTTAATTATGGAGAACAAGGTCATATTAGTATTCACTGTGAGAAACCTAAGAAAGCTCAGTTTGGGGGAAAAGTGTTTGTGTTGTCTGAAGTTGAGACTACTTCATCTGATAACTTAATTCAATGTACACGCTTTATTAATAGTATTCCCTTAATTATTATTATTGATACGGGCACAACGATGTTGCATCTCAAAAAATACGATCCTTGGCGAAGTATTCGCACGCTCGCGGAAATGATTGAACAAAGTCACCACCAAACTTTTTTTCTTCTAAGTAAGGAAAGGAAAATATCGATAAAGCTTTTAAAATAAGAAGAAGATGGTTGTCGTAACTAAATTCGGGTTTGGGAGTCAATTACGCAAGGGAAATATATTAACACCCCTCACGTCCGTTGTACTCAACGAGAACCTTTTAGTTAAATGTGTTCCATAGATACATAACTCATGAAAGGAAGTTATTTAAAGATGCCTAGAAGTTTAAAAAAATAATGAAACTATTAGTGATGCACATGTTCTTAAGACTGTGATCAATGTTGATCCCTTTTACCCAAGATTGGTAATGAGTTTATTGTAAACATTCCCAAAGTTTTCAATGATGCTAGAAGTAATCAATACAAGAAGGTTCATGTTTATGGACACTAATTTGGTTTCTCACTTGCCATCATTAGTTATCATCTAGGAAGATGGAAGATTATTACGGCTGACCTGTACCACCTTTGAAGATCATTGCCCAAGAAATAACCAGAAACATCCATGATGATTGGCCCTCCAAAGGATTGATGATTTCTTCAAAACTGAGCATCAAATATGTTATACTATATAAGATTGATGTGGTTTATTGTATCAAATAGGGACTAAGGCAATATTTGACTTTGATTAATATGTGTTTAAGCAAGTTGTTAAGCATGTAGAATCCTATGCCATAAAACCTCATATTAAATTTCTGATAAGTGCCAAAATTATGTAAAATACGTAGGCATTTATTAACTTGTTCTACAAGAAATCCATATAAAAATGCTCAATTTATCATTGAAAAGTAATAAAACATCTATTTGGACTTTTTACTTGCACATTTATCAAAAGTGGGTGAAAAGGACTGAAAAACCACAAAGCAACACACAAAGTCCTTGCCAATACCAACTTTCTACAAGAAATGCTCTTTATGCCACGTCCACGGGTCCTCTATGCAAGAACATGCGAGAGAATACTTCTTGGATAAGGAACTTCATGGTGAAGGAAAGGTTTGTGCATTAGGAGAAGATGAGAAGTGCGCCTAGCGAGGTACGGATAATTGCAGGGTGAGTTATCATTGTGTAACCTAGAAGAAAGTATCTAAGCTAGGCGAGGATAAGTAGTATGCCTAAAGAGCCTACCTTTCTCAAGCCTATAAATAAGAGGTCGAGTTTCAGCTCAAAGAATTTTTTTCAGTGGATTCAAGGGAGCACAAAAATGTTGTAGGTTCACCTTGGTCTCAATAGGAGAATATGATAAGGAGATTAAAGAAGGAATCGATGCTCAAGAGATCCTTGCAAATGACCTTCCAATTTTATCTTCTCAACAGTAAGCGTAGCTAGAAATCTCGTTACTAGGGGTAGATGTAGTCATTATATTCTCATGTTTAATTATGATCATGGTGTTTTATGTAATTCTACTTAAGCTTTAATATTCATGAATCTTCATTCTAATTGCTTATTTTGAATTAGCTACCTAAAATATAATTTCATGGTATCACTTGACATACAAGAGGTTTTAGTCGTTACTGTCGCATCTCAAAAAATACGACCTCACGAGCGCATCACACGACCTCGGATGACTAACAAAGTTGCCACCAAATTTTATTTATTCCCAATGAAAGGAAAATAATGATAAATCCTAAGTGAAAAGGGATAAGATGGTCATCGTAACCAAATATAAGTTCGGGAGTCGGTTATGTAAGGGAAAGGTATTAACACCCCTCACATTTGTTGTACTCAACGGGAACCTCATAATAGCTAGGGTTAAGTGTGTTTTAAAAGGGTATGTTTGCAATGTTTATTCTATTTATTAAAATATTTACAAAATGGTAAAAAAAAGTTAATTTTTATTAGTGTACTCGCCAGGGTTTCAAAATCCTGCGCATATGTATTCTCAGGTGCAATGAGAAAACCAGAGCATCGTCGTTTGGTAAAAAAAGTGTTTGTTGGTTGATTTTATAGAATACGATTTAAGTCATGTTCTTGCATTTAAACATTGGTTTGTATGCTCGCACGATGGAAGCTGAAGGGTTTGTTTGTATTTTGTGTCAAAATGACCTAGATTATTCTTTTTATGAAAAAAGGAGTTTGAATTAAGTGCACGAGGGTACAAAAGATATTTGAAGTGTTAAGGTTGTATTAATTTGTTTTGAATTTGAATAACCGATTGATGCGGCGTACGTCAACCAATTAGTTACTCAAGGACAGTGTAAATGTCCATCCACTCGTACAATTTATTTGCAAAATGTTGGATTAATTTGATTATAAAAGTGTTATGTACAATATGTTGATGAAGAGTTTTATATTTTTGGGGCTTTTGGTGAGTAAATGAAAATAAAAGTTTCATTGTGTTTTTGTATTTTATGATGAAAAAGAGTAAAATTAAAATAAATATAGGAAGCTAAATTAAACAAATTAAACAATAATCTAATAAAATGAAAATGGCATTTTTTTGTATTTGGTATTTGTTTTAAATAAATTAAATTAAATTGAATAGGAAAATAACTAAAAATAATTAAGCAAAAATAATTAACTTGATTAAAATAAATAAATAATGATCAGGGGTGCAAAAATAATTGAGTCGTGTAGAAAATAAAGAGGATAAGGGTCTATTGCTTACTAGCCAATTTAAAAAAATCATAAAAATAAGCAATAAAAATAGAAAAAAAAAGTGTAGCCCTTTGATCATCATACCAAGGCCAGTTAAAGATAGAATTTTGAACATTAGATCAATTGACTATCAGGGGAGTCAATTGGATCAATAACCATGATTTGAGGGAGCATGGGAATAAGGGTGAGATAAACGGCGTGGAAGCACTCAGATGACTGAGGAAGTAAACAAATCCAGTGGCAGGGAGGATACCACTTGTTTCTCATCTTATACGGGGTTGGGAGGAGTATTTAAGCATGCCTCCCTCATATTTATTTCATTTTTCATTTCACTTTCTCTCTCTTCAAACTCCATCTTCTCTCTATTCTCCCTTTCGCTTTCTCCTCTCATTAAAAATGCCACCGGCCAGAAATAGCCTATGCTGATGGCTCTTCCCTTACCTTCACCTACAAGTACCCTCACCACCCTAGGACCACCCTACACAACTCAGAACACCATTGTGTTCTTCATGTTTTAGTATGAACATGAAAAACCCTAACCCAACCCAGATGGACCTTTACCCTAAACCCTAATAACCCTAACCCTGACCTTCAAACCTTCATTGTTCCAAATGAACCCTAGCCCCTATTTTTCTAGAAACCTACCCAAACTTCCTCAAATCATACTAATCAAACCCTAAACAATATATGGGTTAATATTAAACACCAATCTGATCATTAAACACCAAAATCAAACACAATAATTTAAACCCTAAAACCCAAATGTCATTTTGTCCAACCCTAAACCAACCTAAACATAAATCATATTAAGACAACATGCATAACACACACATCAAACACAAACCTCAAACAATCCTAAACATGGCGTGCAAAAATCGTACATAGCGTGGGAAGCGAAAGACTTACCAACGAAGATGAGGCTTTCTCAAGTACCAAAGGTAAATTGATGCTTTTCTCTTTTTCTTTGACTTCTTTTCTTTATCTCATTCTTTTGAATTCTGACTCTTTCTCTTTGCTCTTTGGTTGCGAGGTGCTTGGGTGTTGGGATGGAGATGAATGAGCTACTTAGGATTAATGTTTAATATTGTTGTTCTTCAATGTGAATAGCAACAATTTTGGGGTTTTTTGATTTTGTAAGCGTGATTGGGGAGCTTGTACACTTAGGTTTGGCTTTTATATTATAAAAATTAGGTTTGAGCTTAGTGTTTGATTTGTTAGTTTAGGAAATATTTGATTTACGTTGTGTAATTTGAAATGTATCAAAAAAATTTAATGAAGAAAAAATATTTATTTCTATTTTGTCCTTTGATCCAATCTGGGAACTTTTTTCACCCGTTTTAGTGTTTTTGGACTCTGGTGGTCTTGTTGACATGACATTTGACCAAGATTCAAAAATTAAAAGGATAAAATTATATAAAAAATAATCTTGATAAACAAGGGGGTCCTCCAAATTTTCTCCATGATTAAGCGCAAAAATTCTCTCCTACTAGGCACGTTGGTCCTTAGCAAACTTATAAAACTCTCTCACGCCTTTCTGTATTGGCAGCAACACTCCCCACATCACTCTATCAGTCTCAAAAGTGGTTTCATCCTCTGGTGCCTCCTGTCGTGCCTCAACTTATCTTTTTCTTCCCTTAGGCTTCATAAGTGTTTGAATTACAGTCTTATAAAAAACAGCATGCCTTCTGCAGAGAGCGGTGATCAGACAACGAAAGTAGATTATTCCTTCTTTCTTCTTGGTGCAAGCCTGTATTTCTTGAATGATGATTTTGGCTACATTCACTTCACTAAATATTCTTTTGGAATACAAGCAGCATATCATTGTATATATGTTTGATCATCACTAATGAATAAGTTAAGTCTCAATGTATTTTGTATACATACATGTTGTACCCCAAAATTTGACCAACCTTTTCTTTTCTTGGCTTATGTTTTCTTTGCATTTTCCCATTTCTGCATCTCATAGCATCTGTTCTTGAGGCATGGGATCAAGGCAGTTATGTGGCTCAGGGTTCTCTTTTAGTGCAAGAGACTGAACAACGAGCATCAACGGCTCCGGCATTTATTTTGCCCAGCGATCGAGCGGTCGTTTTTATTTTATTTTGCAGGATATATTTTTAGCTCAGAAGGCAATAATCAGGCTATCTCAAGCATTCTCATGGTTGTAGTATTCAAGAGCAAGTTTCAGAGGCTGAACCGGGCTCAGAACGGTTGAAAACAGACAAATATGCAGGTTTCCCTCCAAAAGGCACCAAAATTCAAATTGTTAAGGTGTTAACCGATTAACCAAGTCAAAATCAGGTCAAATTTGAATTTTTGAAGGTGTTAATAGATTAACCCATATGGTTAACCGATTAACCAAGGCAGATTTCAGCTCTGTACGTGAATTTTCAATAGAAGTCACTTTGGGGTCCATTTTGATCACTTGAGAAATTGATTTTACACCAAAGGAAGGATCTAGAACCACTGAATTTTGATTAGTTTTCAAAATTAATTCAAATTCCCTCAAATTTCCCACTCCTAATCCCATTCCAATTTTCACAAGCCACCCTCCAAACCACATTTGGATCCTAACCAAGAGCATATTTAAATGATTTGCTCCAAACCTCACACACACAATCTTCATAATTCCATTTCATTTTCAGAATTCATACACTCTTGAATTTTGCTCTCAACTTCTCCATCTCCAAAACCTCCATTAGAGCTCTCACCTTAAATTCTTTGATTTCTCCATTAGAATCATTGAATTCTAGAGCTAAACCTTCATCCTTCATCCATATCATCTCCAATTCTCCATTCAATTTTCGTGCTAGTTTGGATCTGAATTTGGAAGTGGATCTAGAAGAGCTTATTTGGTTTGATTTAGCTTAATTTTGGTGGATCTTCACTTCTACAACAAGAAATCACTTGGATCTTGAAGAATCTTTGGGTTTCTTGCTTGAATCTGCTCAATTGAGGTTGAATCAACAATTATCAAAGCAAATCTCCGCTTTGTAGGTTGGAATTCTAGATCTGTTGCTATTTTGAGCTTATTTTGCTTATTCAATGTGGATCTTCATTTTTGATTGACTTTTAGTTGATTTGATCCATGTGATTTGAGATCTTGTTGTTTTAATGTGTTTACATGTTGATTGGATCACTGTTTTCTGGTTTAATTTCGTGCACAATTGATTACACAATCATCTGGATTATTGAAGAAGTGATTAATTGTTGAAAAGTGCTTTTGAGCTGCTGTTTTCTGCTGCTGGTACAATGTTAATCGATTAACCAGTACGAATATTCAAATTTTCAAACATTTTTCAATGGTTAATCGATTAACCCCTGGTGTTAATCGATTAACACTATGCCAGCAGGTCTGTTTTGCTGTTTTTCAAGGTTGTTTTGGTGCTCTCTCACTTTGAATCTTCATGGATCAGTATGATGCATTAGGAGTGAGATGTTTTGGATATTGTGTTTTTGTTCTTGATCGTTCGATCATGATTTCTTCGACACGCGTGTTCAATTTCCACTTGAATGCATGCTTATGGATGTGGTTCAAAGTGATGATCATTTGCATTGTTGCCTTTGCTTGCATTGCTTGGTTGAGATGCGCTTGTGGTGACCGTTGTCCCACACTTTTTCCTCCCACTTTTCTTTGTGCTTGCATTTCTTGTTTGCATCTCTTTCATTTCTTTCTACTTGTGATTGATATTATCTTGTGTTTACTTGATTTTCCTTGCCATGATCCCTTAGGATTCCTAGTCCCTTTGGGGAGTAGGAGAGACATTAAGTGCTCAATCCAAGCATGCTAACATTAGGGTAGATTTTCCTCTTTTAACCCCAACCTTAGGACCACTTTGCATGACAACGTTAGGGTCGAGTTTCCCTTAGACCTTCCGTGCGTCTCTCTTCTCATCTCTTAACATCTTTAAGACACCTAATAAAGGATAATAAGTGTTGTACGCTACGAGCCTTAAGCACATGGGAAATGATGAGTGAGGGGTCTCCTCTCGCTTGTCTAGAGTGTTTAGTATACGTCTCATTTGGGGGCGATATGCGACACATTTGTTCCTATGTCATAGTCTTTAGTGCAACGTGAATCACAAATCAAACTTATTCACTTCACTAAAAAACACAAACAAAACACTCAAACTTTTTATCCTTCGGGATTAATTGAAAATCATTTTCAGAAAAGAGTGTTGTTAAGCTCTGGTTCTATCGCAAACAGGTAACGCCTAAGTCTCCAATGGTTGAGCAACAATACACCTAACTGCTAGAACGAAGGTTTAACCCTACTCGGTTAAAACACTTGAACCCATCCATGGTCGTGTCAGCCCGAACTACGTTTGCTCTGATTTCTCGTACCAGACGAGGATACGTAGGCACAAGATGACGATGTCTTGGCGAGCAACCTTCCTTCCTTCACCCGTAGTTTTCCGAACTATGTTGACTCTGACTTTCCCATTGCATGAGGGAATACGTAGGCATAGAGCGGCGATGCTCTATCGAGTATCTTTTCTTTTCTTTTGTCTCTGTAGCCTGTAGCTTAGATAGTTTAACACCCTTTAGATAGATAACAAGCGTGAATCCCGTTGAGTATAACGGACGTGAGGGGTGTTAATACCTTCCCATCGCGTAACCGACTCCAAAACCCAAGATTTGGTTGCGATGACCTTGTCTTTTCCCTTTTCGTAGGTTTCCTCTAATCGTTTCCTTTCCCTCTCTTTGGGATAAATAACGACGGTGGCGACTCTTTTGTTTTTCCGCCGGGTGTTTTCGCAATTGCGACAATACTCTATTATGGTATTAGTTGTGTATAACCTGGAAGATTCATCTTTTTTCTTTATCCTCTTTTTTCATTGAGCTTCATCACAATCCTCAACAATGGTTGATCATGATCAAGATGATCACACCAAACAAAACAACAATAGCAACCATTCAGACAAGAACAACAACCAGAACAACAACAACAAACTCAAAAACTCCACTCCTGATCAATCACGCCTATACTACGTTCATCTTGCAGAAAATTTGGGTGTCATTCTTGTTTCTCCGCCACTTTCCAAAAAAAAAACTATGAATCATGGAGTCATTCCATGAAACGGTCCCTTTTAAGCAAAAATAAGATCAAATTCATCAATGACAAGATTTTTGTACCAGGTGAATCTGATCCCTTGTTTGACGCCTAGGAACGATGCAACAACATCGTTCTTGCATGGATTTATGCATCCCTATCACCTGATATTGCTCAAAGCACGATCAACATTGATAACACAACATAACTTTAGACATGTCTTTCAAATCGTTTCTCAAAAGATGATTACTTTCGTCTCTCTGATTTATAGCAACATATTCACTCAATTCATCAAGGTGGCAAAACAGTAACTGCATGCTTCAATGAATTAAAAACTCTATGTGAAGATTTGGATACGTTAAGACCTCTTCCCAGTTGCTCATGTGGTGCAAGTGTCACCATCAAAAAGCAAAAAGACATGGGGTATGTTATTTACTTCTTGGATGGTTTGAATCAAAACTCCAATGGTTGAGATACCTCCATCATGATTTTCATGTTCCATTCACCACCCTGGCTCTCCTTTATTGCGACAATCAATCAACTCGCCATATTGCTGCCAATGTCATGTTTCATAAAAGAGCGAGACATATTGAAATTGATTGTCATGTCGTCAGAGAGAAACTAAATGCTAAACTATTTCATTTATTGCATATTCCTTTCTCTGTACAACTTGCAGAGATCATTACAAAATCCTTTGAACCTCAACCTTTTTCCATGAACTTATCCAAGTTGAGCACATCAAACAACTTTCCTCCAGCTTGAGTGAGAATATTAAATATCATTTTGTAATATTAGTTTTCTTTTATGGTAGTTATTACATTCTCATACTTTTTAGGAAGTTTGTTACATTCAATTACTTGATATACAAGCAACCTACCATTGTATATATATTTGATCATCACTGATGAATAAGTTAAATCTCAATGTATTTTGTACACATATCCTATTAAAATGAGAAAAAAATGCAACAATTAACCTCAAAAATGTGAGAAAGGAAATGTCAAAACATGCCAAACATAGTTGCCTGAAAACAATTAAGAGGGTTAATGAAAGTATACTTCCAGATTTATTTTAAAAGTATGCTTCCAATTTTTTTTTGTTAAAATGAAAGCGACTCACTTATGAAAAACTAAGATGTGTATTTTAAATGCGCTTGAAAAAACCTTCTATATTTTAGATGGGTATTTTCGAGTTTCTTAAGGGTTATCCTTCACCCATATGGAGTGGAAAAAGTAACACTAATAAAACTAATATTTACAAAATGCAGTTAAAGATGGACAACACTGAATGAGAGTCTATGTACAACAGTTTGGGACTCTTACGTTTGAAAGTAAATAACTCATATAATTTTCACTTTCTTGTTGGAATAAAATATAGTGAAAATAAAAATTAAAAAAAAAAATCCATCTATTGTTTTTTGCATAACACTCAAGTATTGCATTTGTTAGAAATAAACTATGCTCTTTCTTTTTATTGTTTTCCTTCTACTTGTTTTGTATGAATGTGTTACTGATATCTGCATAAACTGCAGAAATTATTAGTTAAAATTGCCATGAATATTACACTGATAAAACGGACACTCTTTCAGGAACCAGTAATAAAACCAGCATGGAACACATTTGGAAAGGTGTACGTGTTATGTTTTCTCCCATCACAGCTGAAATGGAGCCAATGGACATGAGTGTTAGGAATGAAAACCTTCACGAGTGTCATACTCTTTCCCGTATAGATGCAGTGACATTGCTTTCCGACGAATGGAGTCTCAAATCGAAAGAAAGGTTAATCGGGTGACTTTGAATCCTTATGGCGAAATTCCACAACGTGTTGCAGGCAACAACATAACTAAGAATGGTTTTAGTGATCTTAATGCTCCTATACTCATGCCTTAAAACTTCTTCAACACTAATCCTCCTCCTTGGGTTTACTGTCTATTAATTCGAACAATAATTTCGGGACGTGATCAACAAACTATGGTCTCTTGTGTGAGTCTTGCGCCAGTTTTCTATATCGTATGATTGATTGTATCGGTCATCAAATAACTCGCCTGTAATACAGTAAAAGCAAACATTGACTATATTTATCTTGTTCAGAAATAAGAGCTGTCTTAGTATATACTTCTACAACGAATTAAATTCAGTGCCACAACAAGTAATATGATGATTGCAAATGGGAGAAAAACTTAATCAAATAAAATTTGTGCAAGCAACACCATCTTCAAACAATAACAGCATTAACTAAGGGACCATTTTTTTTTAGTAAACTACTCAAGATTATTATTAGAAAAAACTAAGTCCTATGAATTGACTAGAGATGAAGTCTAAATATACCTATAGAAGGGGTTTTCATTGAACTACTGGTTGCACATTACATAGAATTCTGCATAAGGCTAATAACTTCTATGATCTGCCAATTCACTTTGATTGGATGTTAGAGACTTGATTCCTCGGAGGTTGCTAGATAAATTGTCGCAAGATTTGACAGGAACTTAAAATACTATCATGAAATCTAAAGATTTATAGTCTAATTGACTTGTTCTGAGCTTCCATTGACAAAAGAACAGTTTTAATTTGAAAAGGAAAAAAAGTCCTAACTTGAAATTCAATCAAGTAAAGACCAAGTTATAGTAGTATTCTTTCATGGGACATTTACAAGCTTTGCGCGTCTAGTTATTTTATCAACCTCAACTCGAAGACCGAGTGCAGAAATTTCGGGTGTATCAGCAGATCCCTGCAGCTGCAATTCAGAAACTACCTTTTGGTTTTCTTCATTACCCTCCAACATATTCCTAACAGACCATATGCCCCATTCTCTCAGGAAAGGATTATCTTCATCAGTAACACATTGCTGCAATAGCAGTAGAACTCCACTCCTATTCCTCAGTTTATCTTGTGCATGCTTTCTTCTGTGTACGCAGTTGCCAATAAGTGCAACTATGTCTCTCCTAAAGCCCTTGTAAGGGCATGGTTTCAAGGAACAACTAGCACCATCTTGATTCTCAGATTGTGAGATTCCTTTTCTGATTATTGCTGGAGGTTCAAGATCCCCAAGCACGGCCAAAAGCGACTCAATGAGACCATGTGACAATAACACATTGACATCATTGTTTGCATCCTTTGCATTACCTCTCACGCTGTCATGAGCACAGATGTCCCTCAATATAATAAGCGAGTAGCCAAGAACATCCACTGCAGTAATGCCAGTTGGAAGACCAGACTTGCCTCTCACTGCATGCTCAAGAACTCCAATTGATTTCTCGAATATGCTATAAACAAACAACACAACGTCCTTCGAAACACTAACATCTCCGATTCGCTCGTTCAAAATTTCTGATAGGGTTTGCAGAAGAAACGCTTGTTCAGATGAAAACTGATCTTCTTTTGACTCACTATCTTCACCCTCATGAATATCCTTAAATCGTAATTTAGAAAACAATAGACGCAATTGAGATTCTTCAAGGCAAATTCTTGAGAGAAGCAACTTTATCCAATCCTCACCAAAACTAGCTGGTTTCAATATAAGAAGTAGAAGTCAGTGTTAGATCTTAAAAACCATAAGCAACAAATATAACACTCACTCATGTCATGAATCATGGCAGCATAGCAAATTATGGAAGCAACAGATAAGTAACTATCTATGTAGCACCAACTCTTGATCTTGAAACACGAAACCTACACATGTGGTCACATTCATTGTTCTATTTTTATCATTATCGGTGTCGATGTGTGCTTCATAGAAAAGGAAACGTAATAAAAATAAAATTGTTTCAATTCAACATAAGAGAATGATCCTAGACATATAAAACTACCAATGGATCTTCATAGCCAGTTATGTATTTTGTTTTCTTTATGGAACATTGTGGACTACGATGTTCAAAAAGGTTGCAACCGTACATTTTTAGTCATTCAGCCAGAAGTAGCAAAGACCTTGCATCGATTCTCAACAGCTTGCCAAACAGATCTCCATGACTGTGAATCTTCCATCCATGAATGTAAACAGAGATTACCATCCAAATCTAGCCTAAGAAACTGATAACTCAGAGAATCATTGTGGTCTTCTCCAAACACACTCCAAACAACTTCAGAATGTTGGTCTCGAAGTTGAAGAGATCCATGGGATGTGATGGATGCTGTGAAATTTGCAGTAGAAGAATGGCTTTCACTTGTCCAGTATATTATAGTACTCTCCCAGCGAAGCTGCAACCGACCAGAAGCATTAAGTAGAGACTATAGTAACTAGTCACTGGGTCCTTAGTTGAAACACGAAGTGTTTTGTAAACAGATAAGCTCTGTCCTGGGAGTAGTGTATCAGAAGGAGTATCAAAACTTAGCCAAATCATTTTTTGTGCTGTGTCTATAAGAATAAGATTTCCATTGTGGTGAAGAGCAGCCGAAACAACGTATCATTTTTCTGTTAGACTAGTCCATGCAGTGACTTCATGTGAGGAATCAAACAAGACAAGTTCCCCCTTGTGGAGTATGTTGGAAATAGGACGTGTCACTTACTTTGACATGAGCACCAGCAATCCATACAAGTGTTTGTTGGCTATAAGGAATAGACTTTGAATTGAAACGAATGCAACTCTAAACTGGTTAGGTTCATCAGTTATAACATAAGAGAATGACCCTAGACAGCAGCATAGATGAAACAAACATATAAAAGTACACAAGAAAAAAACATAAACTACAAACTAACCAAACTAACCAGAAGAAGCAGTTCTCACTAGTTCTTTCACTATAGGCCAACCACAGTCACTATAAAGCTCTTGAAGCCATTCAGGATTTCCATCACAGCATGCATAAATCACCATACACAATGGATCACAAACCTCTTTGGTTCCATGTCTTGCAAGAGACAGAAAACCAAATGGAAACAACACTTCCCAAATAGCCCTCTGATGCTGCTTCCCAGCCAAACAAATATTTGCCAAAACCTGCAGACCCCACCGAACCAACATGTGATCAGAACCAACCTCCAACGTCAAAATCCTTGAAACAACAGCATCAACCCCATCAAACTCGAGAAACAGATTCTGGTTTAAGAGTTCACCAGCACACAAGTTTCTGAGGAGCTTGAAACACAAAGATAGATTGGGGTGATCTAGAAGAGGGGTTTGTGAGTGAAGAATAGTGAGAACTGCAGGGAGAATTGTTTTGGAAGCGAGGTTGGAACGTCCAGAATTGGATTTGGAAATGTGAATGAGAATCTGTAAGGAGTTTTCTAAACTGTTGGAGTTGGAAACATCAAAGAGTAATTTGAGGGCATCATTACCATTCATTGTTAGGGTTTAGATGAAAAAGAGAAACAACTGGAATGTGAATACTGGGGTCAATCGAGAAACTACGGCGGCGGCGATGGAATGCAGGGACGATAGAGGCACACCAGTTTGTGTTGTGGATATCCAGTTTTATATTTTTGGGTTCAAATGGATCAGTTCGGATTTTTTAATTGTTTGGTTATTAGTGTTGTTTTGAACAACGTGCTTATTATTTTTTTTCTTTATAAATATAATAAAATAAGTTAATCTTTTGGTTGACACCAATATTCTCATTATTTTCAAAATTTTATTTCTACCTCTTATTGAGACTTACAGCAAATTGGAAAAAAGAGCATCATAAAAGTTGATGGAGAAAAAAAAATAGAGGAAATTATGATACTATTATTCAAATTGTGGCATGATGAAAAATAGGCATGTTATTACTTAAATTGGTGCAACTTAATAGAATTGTGGTATGATGTTTTGTTCGATTGCGTGGCACTAGGTGGATTAATGCTTCAATCATGACGCAATGACTTTGAATTGTGGTGCATTTTTTACGTGCTTGAACATTTTTTTTTATGGTTAGCAAAAACATCACCAAACTAAGCCCTATAACCATCAAAATAGGGAATGCCAACAAGGTCATGAGCCTTCTAAATCAAGTCGCCATTAACAAATCGAACAGTAACAGAATTCAAATTAGACATAATGTATAAACAATCGTCCACAATGGGAGCAATTATTGCCTCCAGAAAATGACCTTGGATGTAATCCAAGATCGTTAAAGCATCAAATCTAATGAGGATGTCGTCCCACTTGAGGTTTTTGGCCATCTCCAAGCACATCTGACTCTCATGGCCTCAACAGCGCAAGTCTCCACAGAAATAGCTTCTTTTTTGCAAGCAAGCATAATTGTGCCGCCATCTCTGTCTTTCACAACACAACTCCAAGTAGTTTTCTCATCAGGAAAACAACCTACGTCAACGGAAGCAAGGAAGTCCAACTCGGAGTGTTCCTTTGGTGTTCTTCGGGTCCATGAAAACCAGTAGAGCAGAGACCTTGGAAACAAGTTTGAACTCCTTAACTAACGAACCAACATCATTTGCAATCTCTAAGGACTTGAAAGGCTTATTCTGGAAAAGAGAGATTTCTACCTTGCCAAGTTTTCCATAAAGTTGCACAAACCAATTGAGCACCCCTCTGGTCCTTACATTGGAAGTAGTTAAGTAACCACTTCCAAACATGAATGTTAGTTGAGACAGGAAAACCTATGAGAGACGCAAACCATATTCTTTTAGCCATGTAGCAATGGAGGAATAAGTAATTCTTCGTCTCAATCTCAGAGAAATAAAAGGGGCGGAGGGGGTTAATCTTCATACCTTTCTTGTAGATGTGCGCTTTTAAAGGAAGGATACCCTTCACTAGACTCTAGAGAAAATTCCTTGCAGCGTTAGGGAGATGAATATGCCAAATACCTTACCATAGAGAAACATTGGGATCTTCAAATCCAGCCAAAGCTCTAGATTTCTCTTGGCCAATAAGGTGATAAGCAGTCTTCATGACATAATCATCATCTTTAGCACAGGTCTAGACAATATTGTCTTCTCGCAATCTCCGAGACAGAGGGATACTGATGGTATGATGGGTCTCATAGGGATTGAAATAAGAACGAATTAAGTCTTCTTTCAAAACCTTTAGGTCGTCATCAATAAGATCAGATATAAAAGCTTCACGGTTAAGGATACTAGTAGCTCTCAGGCCCCCTAGAATAGGGACTATGGGAATCCAGTGATCCTTTCAGATTTGAACCACTACGCCAAAAATGAATTTTGGCAGCGCAACAAAGACGGCGCTGCTAAAAGATTTATAAAAAAAGGAAAAAGGCACAGGCTTTAGAAAGCGCTGCTAAAGGTTGTTATTTTGTAATACAATAGAAAACGCTTTTATGAAAGCGCTGCTATAGGAGGGATATGAAAGCGCTTTGTAAAAGCGCTGCTATAGGGGAGGAATACGAAAGCGCTTTTAAGAAAGCACTGCTAAAGGTCCTGGCCTAAGCAGACTTTAGAAAGCACTTTCTAAAAGCGCTGCTAAAGGTGGGATTTACGAAAGCGCTTTTAAGGGAAAAATGCTGCTATAAGGGGGGGTTATAAAAGCACTTTAGAAAGCTCTGCTATAGGTCTTTAGGTTTTTAAAAATAAAACAAACTTTTCATTATTTCATTTCACACTTCAGTACTACTTTCTTTCTCTCCACCGTGCTCCCTCCGTCGTTTTCTCTCAATCTCTCACCACTGAACCTTACTCCCTCCGTCTAACGCCGTATCTCCGTCTCTCTGACATCGTGCTCCCTCTGTACGTTTTCTCTCAATCTCTCACCACTGAACTAGGGTAGAAACTTAGTGTTATCTGTTATTTCTGTTTTTATTTTCTTTTTGTTTTCATTTTCTTTAATAACAGTAATTCGGGTTTGGTTGTTTATGATAGTTCTAGTTTCTGCAGGAATTTAGTTTAGTTTAGTTTCTGCAAATTAAATAGTTCTAGTTTCTGCAGATTAAATAGTTTAGTTTAGTTTAGTTCAGAATTTTCTTTAATAGTTGATGTGTGTATGCAGATTAAATTGTTTTAGTTTAGTTTCTGATTCAGAATTTAGTACCTTTTTCCCAAATAGTTCTAGCTTTGCTTCCTTGGTTTCATATGAATTCAATAGTGAGATGATATGTAACCTGTAAGTTTGGTTGAGTAATTTGCTCTAGAGTTATAACTGTATGTTTTTTTTTATAGCTTTTTTAGAGTTTTAGAATTGATTTTGGAATAAGATTATGCTGTAGTCAAGATTCTATTTTTAATTTCTATTTCTATTTCTATTTCTATTTTTAGAATTGATTTTTTAGTCTAATTTCTATTTTTAATGTATAAATTGTTGTCAAGATAATAAGATTATGTTGTTGAATGTTGAATTCTATTTTTAGTCTAGTTTTTATCATGTACATTTGTACTATTAGTTTTCTCTTTTTCTAACCATGTATATTATATTTTGAAAAGTACTATCATAAGCTCTCTCTTTGATATAGTAGAGGTTCAAAAATATGGTCTATTGTGTATGGAAAATTTATAGTTTGAGTTTGAGTGATATTATTAGAACTCACTTTGTCTTCTAAAATTACTTAATAAACAATATTAGATATTTCGTACCTATAATAAGATTTTAAAAATTAACCATTGAGAATAGTTTGTTAAGAAATACAGCTGAGTCTAATTTAATTTTACAAAATCGGTTTGTAAAGTAAGGATTGTATCCACTTATGAAGACATGAATTAATAGTCTTAACTTTAACATTTTGGACTCTGTTATAACTCTGTTATATGATTTTTGAAAAGAGTTCTTATTATTTTAATAGTTACATGAGAATTAGACAAATTTTGATTAGTTGCTTCATACCAAATGTATCATTTTCTGACGTTGTTAAATGTGATTCCAAATGTTGTTGTTGATGTTGTTAATGTTGATGTTGATGTTGTTGATAAAAACATGAATTAGTTTTGTATGTTAATTTGTTATAGGGGTTACTTGTGAAGATTGTGATTGTTTTCAAGAATCTTACTGTGTATTCTAGAAGTTGTTGACTTCTCTACAGTTGCTATAGGTAATCATGTTGTTGTTTAACTTACTTAGTTTAGTTTAGCCTACTTAATTAGTATGGATAAAAATGAACGTCTTCCAATCGATTGTCAAAAGAGTACGAGAATGGGGTATCAAAATTCGTTAAGTTTGCTGTTGAACATGCCAAAGACCCCAGTAGGATCACATGATACATATAATATGATCGAATCAAAGAGATTGCAAAAGCACTTGAAGAAGATCTTCAGGATTGTCCCAAAATATTTGAGAGGTTGGTAAACGATGCAGAGAAAAACTTTGCATAAAGGTTGCATTACTTTCACAAGATTGTCTGCGGTATTAAAATTGTACAACTTAAAGGCGGACAATGGATGGTTGGATAAAAGTATCACATAGTTATTAGCCCTCATGAAAGAGATGCTTCCGGAGGATAATGTTCTTCCCAATTGAACCTATGAAGCCAAAAAAATATTGTGCTCTATTGGTATGAGCTATGGTAAGATACATGTTTGTCCAAATGATTGCATTTTGTTTCGAAATGAATATGCATCATTAAATGAGTGTCCTAAATACGGTGTATCTCAGCATAAGAAAAAGTTGTCCCCAACAAAAGTGTTATGGTATTTTCCTATAATTTCGAGATTTAGATGCATGTTTCGTAGTGAAACAGATGCAAAACACTTGACATGGCATGCAGATGATAGAATTATAGATGGAAAGTATCGACATCCGGCAGATTCACCACAGTGGATGAAAATTGATAATGAGTATCCTGATTTTGGAGAAGAAGCGAGAAACCTTCGCTTGGCATTATCTACTGATGGAATGAACCTGCATGGTCTGCAAAGTATCTCACATTCTACATGGCCTGTGATTATTATGATTTATAACCCACCTCCATGGCTATGTATAAAGCGTAAGTACATGATGCTATCTATGTTAATTTTTGGTCCTAAACAACCAGAGAATGACATAGACGTATACTTGACACCTTTAACCAAAGGCTTAAAGAGTTTGTGGGAGAACGGTGTGGAGGTTTATGATGTATATAGGAAAGAAAGTTTCAATTTGAGGGCGATGTTGTTTGGCACAATTAATGATTTTCCAGCATAAGGAAATCTATCGGGGTATAATATTAAAGGTCAATGTGCGTGTCCTATCTGTGAAGAAAACACAGATTGGACGCGATTGGAATTTGGTCAGAAGAATGTCTTTCTTGGTCAACATAGATTCTTAAATTCTAATCATCACTACCGTGGGTGGAGAAAAGCATTCAATGGAAATTTAGATCAAGGTGGAGCTCCACCTACATTGACAAGTGAACAAAATTTTGAGAAGGTGAAAGATGTGAGTACTAAGTTTGGCAAGGCTTTTGCTCATATGCTTGTCACGCATGGGTGGAAGAAGAGGTCAATATTTTTGAATTGCCGTATTGGAAGTCGTTGTATGTAAGATATTTTCTTGATGTTATGCATATTGAAAAAAATGTATTTGAAAGTGTTATTGGTACGTTACTCAATATACAAGGAAAGTCTAAGGATGACCTTAAAGCAAGAAAGGACTTGGTAGCGATGGGAATAAGAAATGAATTAGGACCCTTGAAGAAAGGAAATCAAACATATCTACCACCTACTGCTTATAATTTATCTAGAAAGGAGAAAAAGATATTGTGTAAGTTTCTAAGTGAAGTTAAAGTTCCAGAAGGATACTCTTCAGATATTAGAAGAGTTGTGTCAATGAAAGACCTCAAGTTAAAGAGTTTAAAGACACATGATTGCTATGTTATAAACACTTTCTACCAATAGGTATACATTCTATTTTTCCAGAAAAAGTAAGAAGCGCAATAACTAAATTGTGTTTTTCTTCAAGTCAATTTGTAGTAACGTGATCGATCCTGCGATCTTACCAACATTGCAAAAAGAAATAGTTATTACTTTGTGTGAGCTTGAAATGTATTTTCCTCCATCAGTTTTTGACATTATGGTACATCTAGTTATTCATCTTGTGAAAGAGACACAATTGTGTGGACCAGCTTATGTGAGATGGATGTACCCTGTTGAACGTTATATGAAAATATTGAAAGGGTATGTGAAAAACCAAAGTCGACCAGAGGGATGTATTGTTGAACGATACATTGTTGAAGAAGCGATTGAGTTTTGTACTGAATATTTGTCCAATGTTCAATCCATTGGCCTCCCAAAATCTCATGTTGTTGAAAAAATAGTAGGAAAATAGTTAATTGGAAATAAAGTTGTGACAGTTTCAAGGGATGAAAGGGAGCAAGTGCATTTGTATGTTCTGCACAATGACATTGAGATTGAGTCGTATGTTGAAATGCACAAGGATGTTCTCTAAGGTTTAAATTTGAATAGAAATGAAAATTGGATAGTACGAGAGCATAATTGAAGTTTTATAACATGGTTCAAGGATCATATATTTTCAAGGTTTTATTCTGATCCCGCTTCAATAACAGAAAGGTTGAGATGTTTAGCATATGGTCCAAGTTTGCATGTGTTTTCTTATAGAGCATACGCAATTAATGGATATACATTTTATACCAAAGAACAAGATGATAAAAGTACAATGCAAAATAGTGGTGTCACCGTGCTTGCTGAAGCAATGCACATTTCAAGTGTGAAGGACTTAAACCCCAAATATGCAAATCTGCCATATTTTGGGGTTATCGAGCGCATTTGGGTGTTTGATTATGAGAAGTTTCAGATTCCTATCTTTGGATGAAAGTGGGTTGAAAATAATAGTAGCATATGAATGGATAAGTCAAGATTTTTGCAAGTGGATCTTAATAAGGTGGGGTACAAAGATGAGCCTTTTATTCTAGCCACACAAGCTAAACAAGTGTTCTATGTCACTGATTCGACAAGTATGAAATGGTCTATAGTTCTTTTTTCCAACAAAGTAATCGATGATAACATTGGAGATCAGGGTGATGTTGATGTTGAGAAGGAATCTTATATTATAGATGATCAAGATGAGAATATTAGAGCGGACGAATCATATATTAGAAATGATCATAACGAGGGAATTTGGATCAATCCATCTGTCCTTGTGTTTAAGAGATAAGTAAACCACATTCCAACGAAGAAAAGAAAGAGATGTTAGTGACAAATATACTTGTAAAATTATATACTATATCATTCAATAAAATTATATATTATGTCATTCAATAAAATTATATATATGTTTTTCTTATTTATATTTTTCTTATTTATATGTTTTTCTTTTCATATATATTTGTCATTCATTTCATAATTTTATTTTTCTGAATTACAGGTATTATGGCTAGCAACGAGGAAAAATCACATGATACTTCTAAACATGATGGAAACGAACCAGCACAAGATGTGGAAGGAGATATTACAAGAGGAATACCGATTATGAAAGGAATCATTTGTGTGAGAGATAAAGGTATAAAATATGATGTGCATTGGAATGAAACAAACCAATTAATTGAGCCTAACGGTGCGATGTTGACAAGTTACATTGGGGCACTTGTTCGTTTGCAAATTCCAATCACTTGTGATAATTGGAGAATTCCTTCGTTGAAACCGGCTAAAGAAAAAATATAGAGCGAGATACAGGTATGATATATGATATTTTTTAATTATGTCGACGGTTATGTCTTTATATTACTTATACTAACATACTATATGTATGTTAATTTGTTTGCAGAGGTCTTTTAATATTGGTGACGACCGAAAAAAATATTGTCTTCAATTGGCCGAAAAACGACTAAGAGGATTTTGAGTGTTTTTAACGAACAAGTTTCTTAAGGATTCTGATGGAAAATTTGTTGAATCAAAGCGTCCAAAGAAGTATGCTAATTTGATTTCACTTGAAGAATGGGAAACATTTGTTGCCAAGCGAAGAACCCAAGAATTCCATATAATTCTAACTTATCATAAACAATGTATAATATATATACTTCTTCCACATGAGTTATGATATGACTTAAACTTGTTTTTTCAGGTTGTGAGTGACGTAAATCGGCAACAAGCATCAAAACCCGCATATCCATACAAAAGGGCATTTGGGATATGCGCGCTTACAACAGAAAATAGTAAGTATATATAAATGCTTTAATATGATATAGTTAAAATACGAGAAAAGTGAAGCTTATTATCTGTCTTAATGTGTAGTTAGAAGAGGAGAAAAGTGATGCAACATCTCTTTTGGACCATGTTTTGTGGAAGGCCGCCCGTGTGGGTAGAGATGAAGTCGTTCAGGAAGAAGTTCAACAAGTATTTGAGCAATGTGTAAGTACAACATTAGTTCTGTCATAAACTCAAAAGTGTATAATATATTTATGCTTTTATCTATATTTCAGGAAAGTCTATCCCAGACTATAACTGCAGTTGAGGACGATGATTGCAGGAGCGTACTAAGTCGAGTGTTAAATGTTCCTGAGTATTCTGGTCATGTGAGGGGTAAGGGATTTGGTGTCACTCCAACAAAATTGTATAAGTAGCCAAAGAATAAAAGTCCTAGCAATAAACAAGTGATGGAGTCGTTGGAAGAATTGAAAGCTCAAATTCATGAATTGCAAAAGGACAAAGAGAGATACATGTCAGAAAGGCACGGTCCAGAGTTTAAAGGTACTAGTGACAAAAATAGTATCAACTGTAATTTTCAACAGAAACTTCCCGAGATAACTATATATATTACATTGAAATTAATTTATCACAAATTTCTTAATTGACATATATACACATTAATTATATTCATTATTGGTTTAGGGCATTTCACTTTGTCGGCTCTATTTATCATTACCGGCTTATCGCATGGTTGGCAAGGGAAAAATGCATAACACTTTGGGAGACTTACTTCACCATAAACCGCTCTCTGCTGGATTTTTGAAAGTATCGATTGATATTACTTTAGAGGGGGTGTGTTATTGCCTATACCAGACGATGTTTCGGATGCAAAATTGGTGGGAGACGCAATAGGATTGTATGTTGCATGGCCGTCAAATCTCATTTTCATAGATGATGAGGTAGGTTGAACACCATTATGAACCTTGTAGTATTCAAATGTTTTACGACCCATACATGTAAGTTATTCTTACATTTACGTACCACTTATTTACATGATGATCTTAGACTCTTACAAAATCCAAATCAAAAGATAAGGGGATTATGCGGGAAACTGAGTCAGTTGCATCAAAAAAACAGGTACTCCTACATTAATTGATATATATGCATAGAAAATGTCAATTATATCCTCCAATTTCAATAGCTTTATGATATTATACATTAATTACCTAACTTATATGATTTTTAGGTTCATGCTCAAGAGTTGCAACAAGTCAACAAGGGTAACATGCATGAATCTAGCAAGGTGTCCAACAAAAAAAAGGCCGAGGCAAAAAAGCATCTGTTCCTCAATTTAGATTCTGCCTTGAAACATATGTAGGAACAACATATGTGGTGGAGGGTGGCCTTCGTCAAATACTTATGAATGAAGGTATTTTCGAATTTGCTTATGCTGAAACAATTGCTAAAGAGGATTTGGATTAAATTTTCCAACATTCTGAATCAGGCATCGGTGTTATGCCTTCATACATCAGGTACTTCGATCAATTTTAATTAAATAATTGAACAATTTGTTTTCTCATTTCGATGAATATTCTAATGTTGATTATGTTTTTATTTAAGGTTCTTGTATGACAAGTTGTTGGTCCCGCATCAATTGACAAAGAGATTTGCATTCTTATCTTCTAGCTGTATCAACGCACGGTTAATCGATCACACTCCAGATGTAGTTAGAGATTACTTAGTCCAAACATTTATGGCCATAGATACAAAGAAGTTGTATTTTTTTTTCATATAATACTGACCATGGGTTAGATTTCATTCTAAATTCATTTATTATAATTATTCGTTTTTTGACATTCTATATAACATTTACGTCTAAACTTTTGTCTTATTTTACAGTGGACACTGGTTGTTGGTTGCAATTAATTTGATAAAAGAAATAGTGTATTATCTGGATTCATTGGATGGTGATCAAATAAAATATCCTGATATGAAGAATATGGTTGATACGTAAGTGATGAGATATATTGTTCTGAATAATTATCTTTATTTATTATGTGAGATTGTTCTAAATATTCGTTTATATTATGTTAGAGCTATACAAATATTCCGATTACAAAGACAAGCAAGAGTACCAAAAAGTAAGGCTAACAACATTAGTTGGATCAGAGTGCAGGTATATTTTCACAATTTTGACTATTATAGTGATTCTACTTGATAAAATAAGTTAAACTATATATCCTGATATATATATTCGTTTGTTTTTTTCATTTACAGTGTCCTCGTCAGTGCAATGGGATAGATTGCAGATATTTTGTATTGAGGTTTATGAAGGAAATTATTCATTCGGGTCAAATAGAGATTTCAAACATGGTATGGATTTATAAGTTATATGATTTATTTTAATATTTAACCGATATTTCATCTGAGTAATTAGTTTTAAAACTAAATCATGCATATTATGTCATATTATGTAGTACTTTGATGAATTCAAGTGTGGTACTTACTCGAAAGACAAATTGGAAGAAATTAAGGAGGAATGGTGTCAATACATTCTTGAGACGAGAATTGTATAAGGTATATATATTGTCTTTCTGTCTTTTGATCGGAGTTTATAGAGATTTGTGTTGTTGTGATGTTATGTACATACTATTGGATAATTATAGTTCTAGAAGTCGTATATAGTTTTGTAATTTGTTGATATACTTCTAGAAGCTAGTTGTTGTGAGGATCCGGAAATATGGAATTTGTAATTATATGTATAGTGAATATATTTGTGAAGTTATTGGTTTTGGAATATATTTTAGAATTATGAATTGTTTCTGTTGAATTATAATATGATATATATAAGGCCTATATATGTGTTGAAATAAAGCGCTGCTATGAGGGGGGGGGGGGGGGGGGGGGAAGAGAGCGCTTCTAAAAGTGCTGCTATGGGGGAGGGGGGAAGAGAGCGTTTAAAAAAGCACTGCTAAAAAGGGGGAAAAGGCAGCGCATTTCTTAAGAAAATCGCTGCTATATGTATTCAGCAAATACACTTTAGAGAGTGCTTTAAAAAGCGCTGCTAAGGATGAGGGAATATAGAGAACTTTTAATAAAAAGCGCTGCTAAAGGTATTAAGAAAATATACTTTAGAGAGCGCTTATAAAAGCGCTGCTAAAGGTATTAAGGAAATATACTTTAGAGAGCACTTATAAAAGCGCTGCTAAAACGGGGGAGGGGAAATAGAGTGCTTTTTTGGAAAAGCGTTGTTAAAAGTGGGCCTATAGCAGCGCTTTTTACTTAAAAAACGTTGTCTTTACCTTTAGCAGCGCTTTTAAGTGATGCTAAAGGCCAAAAAAACGCTGTTAAAGGTCTTTTTTGGTATAGTGAACTTTCCTACCATCACAAGTTTGACACCTGCAACCAAACTTGAGGACATCTATAGTTTTGATAAAGACAAACACATCAACAAAAAGAAATCAAAGCTTGAAGACTAGAGCAATCAAGATCAGATGATCACAAGCTTTAGAAACTCAATGGAAGAATCAATATGGTTGAGTATTCTTTACAATTCAAGTATATATACATATATCTTAATTGCTCAGATTTATCATAATCATTTAATCTTGTGCATGCATTCATTTTAACATCATGTGAAACTTGTTTGAAACTTAATTTTTAAGTACTTTTCACTTTCATAGCAGGTGTAACCGGTTAGATAAAGGTAAAAATAATTTTTCAAAAGATTGATTGGTAAACTGTGGCATTTGAAACCGTCATAACAATACTTTAAAACTGCCACAATTTGCACTAGTTACAAAAATGTTAAAACTCCTATGGTTTTGAAAAGTATCAGGTGTAACCGGTTACACCTTTTTGGTTAACTGTATACACATTCGAAAATTTTAAATTTTACATACCTTTTTATGAAAAAGCTGATTCCAACATTTTAAAACATTCATACATCAAACATGACAATTTTTCATGAATATACACTTTTTCAGAGGGTATATTGCATGCATATGTGTGTGTGTGTGTGTGGTTTCAGTTTTTCAAAAAAAAAGTCTCTTAGACACAAAACTTTCATATTTCAAAAGAGATTCTATGATATTTAACTTTCACGCCTCATAATCCAAACAAGTTTCTAAACTTTCAAATATGAAACTTATTGGATGAACTTTCATTCATATTCATTAAAATTTTATCCATATTATTTTGAGCACTTAGGTGTATATGTTTGGGTTGTGATCAATACAAAGAGGAAATCAATTAATCTAATTGATTCAAGAGCTATAACTTTTGTTACAAACTCAAATTTATGTATACCTTGTTGTCCAGCATTGTTGGAAACAAGAGAGTGAAAAAGAAATGATTGTTTTCTTTTTTCACTTGTATTGCTTATGTTAGAAGATTGTTGGATAGGTCTTGGTGGAAGACTTGTACACATATCTGGAATAATATAAAATCTCTCACATGGAGTGAGTAGGTTGGAGTACACTCGGATTGTGAGGGGAACCAGGATATATCATTGTGTCCTTTATTTTCTGCATTTATTTTTCAGTATATTTACTTTCATATAAATTCTAAAAAATAAAAGAATCGGTGCTAGCACTTCAAATTAAGAAAGTCCAATAAATCTAATTCACCTCCTCTTAGAGACCACGCATAAACATAAAATTGGTGTTAGAGCAGGTTCAAGTAATATGCTCTTGTGATCTAGCATGGCCTTCATTGTTCTGTGGTGAATACTTTAAAATTTTGAAAACTTTGCATGAAGGTTCATTTAGAAGCACAAGGAGAATATATATATATATATATATATATATATATATATATATATATATATATATATATATATATATATATATATATATATATATATATATATATATATATATATATATATATATATATATATATATATATATATATATATATATATATATATATATATATATAGTACAAAATGGTTTACTTTTTCATACTAGTGTTGTAGATGGTGTTGGGACAACAAAGATTAAAAGTTCATGGAATGAAGATGATAATAAGAAGGTAATTTACGATAAGAATGCATATGTAGCATGGGATAACAATGAAATAAGTTCATCTTTAGATGAAAATCATGCATACAAGGCAGTAATGATATCACATCATTCAAGTGATGAAGAACATGAGGTTAGTGATTCCAAACCTGATGATATTCCATCTTATGATGAATTACAGAGTACTTTTCATGAACTACATGATGAACTTTTGAAACTTTCTAGAAAATGTTCAAGTCAATAAAACTATTTTAAATCTAGAAAGAAAGTCTAATAACACTAAAGTTGAGTTAGGCTTAATCAAAAATTCAGCATGCAATAATTGTTCATTTCTTGAGTCTAAAATTGTTGAATTAAAACAAGTAATTGTGAAATTTGAAAAAGGTCAAATTGATGTAGAAAATGTGTTAAGTGGTAAAAAAATTCAAATGATAAATGTGGTTCTGGCTTTACTAACTTTGATAATCCTAGTACAAGTAAAATCATATTTGTAAAGGCTACTAACAAATTCAACAATGAAGAATCAAAGAAAGAGTGTGTTGTAAATGATCATAAAAGACCTTATAAAAGGAATCAAGTTTTAGACCTACTTGTTTTTATTGTAAAGAAAAAGGTCATACTACGAATGCTTGCCACATAAGAAATTATGGTATTCCTTATAGTGAGTATGTATGGGTGAAGAAGGTATCTAATCTAAAAGGATCCAAAGAAAATTGGATACCTAGATGTAACTAATTGTTTTGTAGGTACTTGAAGGTCATATGCTAGCATTGTCAACTCAAGATTGATCCTTCAAGACATAAGATCATATGAAATGGTAGTTTTTAAAAGTTACACTGATTGAAAAGATGTTTTTAAGAATATCCTTGTGAATAAGATAAGTGTCTAATTTTGTGCTATTAATTTTCAATTATAAATATATCCTTCCTATGTTATCACTTTGATTTGTACTTTATTCTACTTTTTCTTTTTTTTATGATGTCAAAAAGGGGGAGAAATAATAGGTATTGTATTTGTTTTTGTTCATAATCTTTTCAAGGGAGAAAGTATTGAATTGCAATAGAAATGGGGAGATATACAAGATAAGGGGAGATTCTAGTTGCTACTCAACATTTCAAAAAGTCACATATTGAAGCTAGACATGGCAAATAAACCGCTCCTGCCCGACCCCGACTGCCCCTGGCTCGAAATTAACAGGGAAATCCGATATAATTTAGGCCGGGTCCGAGAAAAACCCGATTTTTATTTACGGAGGCGGGGGATGTTAATACCCACCCCGCCTATTACATTTAATTTATTTCATATATTTTTAATAATTTTATCACTCATTTACACTTCTTAATCTTATAATATTATGTTTATTAGAATTATTATTTATCTTTTTTATAATACAATTCAAATAAAAATGATAAAACATTATGATTACTATTAAAATAATTAATTATTTAGTTAAATTATTTACTTTTATTGTTATTGAAAAAGAATACAATTTATGCGGGTGCGACGGGGCGGGGGCAGGGAAACCCGTTTCTCGTTGGGGCGGGGGTGAGGGACTAATTATTAGCCCCAACCGAATTTAGGGGCAATGGCGGGTCAGGGTCTGCAAGGTAGGGGCAGGTATAGGTCTGCTTAAACTTGCCCCCTCCCCGCCCCGTTGCCATGCCTAATCGAAGTAACTCATTGATGAAAAAGTAAAATTTCAAACAATATTTTGTCATAATCAAAAGGGGGAGAGTAAGAAAAAGAGTTCTTTTTGTCATTGGTTATATTTTTTAAGAACATAAACTACCTTATCCACAAGCGAAGAAGAAGAAACTAGAAAAGAAGCAAAAAGAAAATTCTCATGTTCGACGACAAGAGGCAAGAGATTCCATTCTATGTCAAACTACCTTATCCACAAGCGAAGAAGAAGAAGAAAATGGAAAAGAAACAGGAGCAATTAACGTGATTTATAGAGGTTTTTACTAAGTTTCAAGTCAACATTCCTTTAGGTGTGGCTTTATAGAAAGTTTTGGTTTATGCAAAAATCATGAAAGACTTTTTAATTTGAAAAAGAAAAATGATAGATAATGGAAACATAGCATTGTCAGAAGAATGTCTGATAACATGCATTTATCATCATGTATTTAGCTATATTTTAGCTTATTTTCATGTCATTTCATGGACTTTTGATGTGTTATGCTAGTTTTATGCTCTGTATTTTGAGAATTGATCACCTTGTAACATCTACAGTTAAAAAAAAGGCAAAAACAAAAAAAAAACACGGTGCAGACTGTCATGACGGGTGTAGCCAGGCAAAGACATCCGCCACCCTCCATCAGCAGTCAACCCGTCAAGAAAATAGAAGGAAAACAAGGGGCGCGTGTTCAGAAACCATGACAGGAAGATCGTTAGCCTGATGACACTCATGATGGCCCTAAATTCATATTTTCATCTTCAACTTGTCATAACGGACCGTCATAGCCATTACACTCAGTATCGGAATTTTCAGATTTCTCTCAACCACTTCCCCACGACTCCAGTCCCGTTTCACAGAAATTTAGCACGATTTTAGGCACTTTCAGAGTGAGAATTTTGTTGTAAATACCATGATGAGTCCAACATGGACCCACGTTCAAATTTTCGTCTTCATCATATTATTACGGGCAGACCATCATGACACCCAATATCAGAATTTTTAGATTTCTCTCAGTCGTTTCCCTATGACTCCAACCTTGTTTCACATGATATTGGGAACTTTCATAGTGAAAATTTGGCTATAAATACCCTTGTAATTCATTGTAGAATTGATACAAGCTCATTTACAACAATGCATTCACTTATTTTAAAGTACAAAGACTCCATATTGGGGTGTTTATGCCCTTTACTTTTTGCATTTAGAGAGTTGTCGTTGCTGCTTTTTATTACAAGTTTTATTATATCATTGTTTTGTTGTTGTACTGGATCAAAGTCCCTTTTCGGAGCAATCATTTTATGAAAGTTTCAATTTTTATTCACTTTTTAGGTTCTTTTTCTTTGTTTAATTTTATTATGTTTTCATCAAATATATGCCATTTATTTGTTTATGTTGACATGTCAGAGTAGTCCAATTGAGTCTGAAACATGATGAGTACTTTACATGTTTATTTTATACGACTTCCTTAATATCTAGTAGTAATAAGGTAATATGTTATTTTGTAATTTCTGATTTTAAATTAGAAATTTTTTGCCACGTAAGTAGAAACACCGAGATACTAGTTATGCACTAAAAGGGCATAATTGATATCTGTCATAGAAATTCAAACAATAGATTCTGGCGGCACGTGTAAGTAGGGTCTGAATTGATTGAGAAAATACATAAGTTCCCATTTTGAATATTCTGCGCTAAGAAGAAAAAACTCACTACAAAAGTAGAAATGCATAAATATTGTTTACGTACTGAGTTTTGACGAATATTCTTACAAATGAGTAACGCAAGGGAGCTTTGGAACGAAGGTTTTCACCACCAAAAGTCAAATTCCATCTAGAGTTTCATATGTTATTCCTGTAAACTTATTGCTATGAATTTCTTTAACATAAGTAGCTAAGTTTGTTTCAGATTAGGTCTTGTTATATGAACCTGTACGGACCTGTTGGGACATATGTTTGGTTTCTGTATTATTTGCATGAATTGATATTTGAGTATTTTATTCAGTTAATCTCATGTTTAAAGTAATTTATGCACTGATAATCTCATAGATCGAACTAAGTTTGTAAGGATTACTGACCATAACTTTGTGAACCTAAGCTAGACTAGACATGCATTTCTCCTCCTTTTTTTAACATTCCTACTTGGTTCAACCATGTAATTGTAACACCCTACATTGGAGAACATGTATATATGAATTTGATATTCGGATATTGTTGTTACCAGAGTAAGGTGTGATCCCGAGTTTATTGCTTCAAGCTTTACATTAACTTTAAGGAGTTTTTGCTTAAAGTTGACTGGAAGTCTCTAGGGTTGTGTCTAGCTAAGGGTTGGTACCCCATTCCCACACCGAAGTATAAACCTGGTCTTAGGTTGACGCGTGACATACCTACCGCGACCTTTGGAGTGGCTAGCTACCAAAAAGGGGTGGGCTGATTATTGCCAATTTAGTGGTTTTCCAACATTCTCTATGTATGTTCTTTGAATTGTAGGGTTTTGATTGCTTTAGTAATATGCTTGTGGCGTTTATGATAATACCCCTCAGCTTTTGTGGTGCGGCTTTGATTTCCTTGGTCATACGTCAGACTCATAATTAACTTTCACTGTCACAAGTAAAATATATATTTCAAAAGGGTATACTTATCTCTTTAAATGAAAATATAGTTATACAATGCAATGTTCTAATTTAGCTTTGCATAAAACTATTAACATAAATAGGTGGGTTAGCCATAACTTATTCGCCCCGCCACTTGCAGCTTGAGGGAATGTTTGACATAACCTATTTTACCTGTGGGGCATGAATATTCATGTCCATTAGAAATCCGATGAGGAAAGCCACGTTGATCTTCATGGCTTTAGATTCCCTTTCCTTCTGATCTTACTACAAGGCCTGAAAGATACTTTTAGCTCCAGTAAGGTCGACATTTACGATGATTGGTTCATCGTGGACATTGTGGAAGTTCAATTTGAGGTGAACTATGGATTCTACAACATCTAGGGTTGTCGTGAAGGGTCTTTCGAGGATAAGCATGTAAATGCTTTTGTAGTGAAACACTAGGAATTGTGAATTGACTGTTCTGACATATTTCCTCTTCATTAGGGTAATCATGAATTCGTTGTACCCCCAGGGATGAGTCGTTGTACTATTGAAATCCTTATACAACCATAAGTTTTTTTCTTCAGGTCAATCTTCTCAAAAAATCTCTAAGTTTATTATGTCACAAGAGATGCAACCATCAATCAGTATCCATGATACATCAAAGTGATTGATCGTGGTAGTTATGATTAATGGGAAGATATCATTTGAGAGTCCTTTGACCTTTTCACCATCCTAGAAACTGATCATCAGTCTTTTCGGGCCCTTGATCAAGGTACTTCTACCTTTCTTGTTGAAGGTCATTAACTCTATGATATTCCTCTTCATTGTTCCATTGGATGGGGAATTTTCTCATGGGGCACCTCCAGTGGTGGTCGTAATATGTTGGCACTTTATTTTATGCGCCACTTCTTCCTCATTGCTTTCCTATTTACCTCGGGTCACAATATCAACTGGATTAGACGGGGGTTTACTCTTTAGGAATCGTCTAGTTATCTCTTGTCTTCTTTAGGATATTCACACAAATGCACGCTCTTAATAAAATCCATGTTCACAACCTCCAAATGGATACAATCGTTGGTGGTACGATCATGACTCTTATGAAAACAATAGTACTTTGACTTATCGGTTTGGGAAGACTCCTCAACAGGGAAGGGTTTTTAATCCTAGATTTTTGGAACTCAGTGCTAGTTCATTCTTATTAATGAAGGGTTTAACTCTATTTAGTAGCTCTTTTAGACTGTGGGCCTCCCTACGCTGTAGATTTTCTCTAAAGGAGCTATCCTACTTCAAGACCTTCTAATAAATCCAACATTTCAAGCTCTCATCGGAGCATCCCACTTCCATACCTAATTTCGTAAAGCGGTCGATATACTCTTTCAAACTCTTCTTCTTACCTTGAGTAATCCCTGTTGAGTATGACTATTGTTGTAGGTTTCCTCTTCCGAGTTTTGAAGTCAACAATGAAGTTTTCATATAAGTCGATCCATGTATTACTGCTCATGTTAAGAAGATATTTGAACAAGTTCATAGTTGATATAGTTAGACTTAGTGCAAAGAGCTTTCATTTTGTTGCATCATCAGTATGACGTTAGTCTATACGATTGTCAACATGTTACACATGCTCACCTAGATCTCCCTTTCTGCCATAGTTGTTAAGCTTTAGAGACTTCTCCAGCAATTTCGTAATCCTACTGTCCGAAATACGAGCAAAAATTGGATACTTCTTTTGGTTTTTAACCGAAGACTTCTCAATTTGTTCCTCTTCCTTTTGAGAATGGTAAACCTCTGGGGAAGTGTGATTGCATCTGTCTTCTTTGGGATCTGAAGGATGAGTTTATGTCTTTGGCTTCTCTTATGGCTTGGAAATAACAGTATGACTCCTTCGAGAAATGGACTCCTGCACCATGTTACCTTTAGGATTTGCATTGTGCAAGATTTCTTTAAGGCGGGGTAGCCTTTTTTCTATTGCTTACGAATTATGACGTCAAACCATATCGTAAACTCTATTTAGTAGTCAGTTAGTACCCTGTACGCTAACATTGGCTTACAACAGTTGGAAATTAGTTAATGCCTCCGATCTAGGTACTATCAGTGGTGCAAGAAGCTTGGGTGATGGTTTTCCTTGATGAAATTGTGGATCGGATCCTAGGAACATGAGAGGTTGGAAAACTCTTTGAAACTTTCTAGGTTGAACATGATCTTGATGCAACTGTGTGGACGGAGAATTCATTAGGACTTAACCACTAATGTTTTAATGAGGAGAAAGATTTCTTGTAACTCCAACAATTGTTTTGTGTCGTGCAGCAGAGCGGGAAGCTTTAGAGGGGCGGTGATATTGAATCTGGTGGAGATCTGAGGGGCGGTGTTGATCTTTGATCGGAGTGGACCAAGAACAGAGATCTGCGGTTTAAATTTAGGAAATCTAAACTTCTAGGCTATGGAAACTTTGGTTCAATGAATTAATAGATGTGTTCAAATGTGAAAAATGCGATAATCCAATATCGATTCCCACAGATGATGTCACTGTTCCGCGAGGGAACCATAATTGATCGGTGATCGACATAGATGGATTGCAACAGTGGACTTGAGCTTCCGATGTGCTGGAAGAGGGGTTGAACTACAAGGTTATCACTCCGACACCCAAGTCATTATGAGAAGAATTTGAGGTGAATGTGATTTGAATTTAAATTGTACCTGAGAAATGACGTGTCATCCTTATAATTGCTCTCTGACTTATTGACATAGAATGCACAAATCCGTCTTATTGATCTTATATTGAGATCTACATTCTTAATTATGAAAACATATATGTCGTGACATATGATGCGATGATTCAGATCTCTGGACCATAATCACTTGACCGTCTAACCAAATTTGATTGATAGTTTAGGGTCTATTTGGTTGGGGGATTTTGGAGGGGAAGGGAGGGGAGAGGAGGGAATATTTTAAAATAGGTGTGTTTGGTTCAATTTTTTATGAGGGGAGGGGAGGGGATTGGAGATAATCAGAATCCCTCCTGAAACATTTTTTCGTTCCCCCGAATGGGGGATTTTCGAAAGGGAGGGGAGAGAAAGGAGTTAGGATAACATGTATTTTTATTATATTGACAAAATTATCCGCACTTTTATTTAATAAAACTTTTAATTGTCTTTATTAATATTATACCTTAATTTTTGTCACCTTACTATAATTCTTTCATTTGTTTAATGGCAACTCCAATATTTTTATTATTATTATTATTTAACTTTTTTTCCATGTGTTTTATGCTATTCATTTTTATTTAATATTTTACTTGTAATAACTTATTTATTTTATAATTTTTTGTATTATATTACATATCAATATATAATTGTAGTATGAGTTATATATTATGTAGAATTTAATCTTATAAATATGTTATAGGATTAACTGGATCACCAAGATGAGAAAATGGTTCATATGATCATTGATCATATAATTTGATTTTATGACGTTTATCAATATTTTATTTTTATTTTAAGATATTTTAGATTATTTTAAATGTTAAATATTTTGTGTTTAATTATCTATGTTTTTTATGAATTAACAATTTTTTTAGTGAATACTTTTTTTATAAATTTATTTAGGTATTTTAAGGATAAAAAGATAAATTAGTTTTAAAATTTCTCCTCTCCTCCAAATCAAACATATATTTGAATAAAACTTCTCTCTCCCCTCCCTTCTCTCTCTTATGAACCAAACATACGTTCGGTCTCTTAGTGAAAATAATATATATATATATATATATATATATATATATATATATATATATATATATATATATATATATATATATATATATATATATATATATATATATATATATATATATATATATATATATATATATATATATATATATATATATATATATATATATATATATATATATATATATATATATATATATATATATATATATATATATTATTTTCACTAAGAGACCGAACGTATGTTTGGTTCATAAGAGAGAGAAGGGAGGGGAAAGAGAAGTTATATATATATATATATATATATATATATATATATATATATATATATATATATATATATATATATATATAGATAGACAGACACACCCGGCGTAATAGCACTAAATGCTTTATAATCCAAACATCTTGTCTGACTTTGCACACAATTAATTAGCAGTCCAAATTAAACGGTTGGGTTAGTTCTCTATGCTAGTGATATGTTAACTTATTAGTCAACCTGTCAATTTCACATCTATTTCTATTTTACATAAACCATAATTGAATCTTGATGTCAAAATAAATCTATAATTATACTTTTGTAGCATTAACCTATAAAATATGTTTGAGATTTTGAGTAAAGAATACGTTTGAGAGTGTGCCTGAGGCAACAACCAATATAATGATGGAATGTGACTACTTGTTATATTAATTCTCCTTCAAGAAAAAACAACTGCATACTCACTACTCTTGTTACACCAGAATTGCCACTTTATCTTGGAACAGTTACCGCCAAGATTTCACACTCTCTCCATTCAACTGAATTTTCTTTGTTCTTTAAGTTACTTCAAACATGTATAACTTTGTCAATAAGAGATTGCTTAACTTTTCCACATTTGAATTTGTTTCATAATCCATATTAATCAAAAATATTTGTTTGTCAATATATCTTTATAAAAGTTCATAATGCTCTCAATCACTTGATAATATTTATCACTGATTGAATAAAGTTGACCCTTTATCTATTGCTTTGTATGGAAGCTTTTCTTCCTATATTTCTATGTTCTTCCAAACAAAGAAACAACTAAAACCACCATGTTCCGTTCATTGATCACTTACACCTTCACATTTCTCTTCACTACACTTCTCTTCACATCATCATCATCATCTTCCCACATTGCTTCACAACCAGCCACCAAAATATTCATCACAAACCACAACATTCAAAGCTTCACCAATGCTGGTAAAGGCAACATCATCACAGGAATATCACAATTCAAAAGATACCTCTCTCGTTTTGGTTATCTTAAAAACAACAAACCATTCAGCGACGAATTTGATGCGAGTTTTGAATCAGCTCTCATCAAATACCAACGGAATCTTGGACTCCAAGTAACCGGAAAACTCGACTCCGACACACTTTCTCAAATGATCACACCAAGATGCGGTGTTCCAGACTCAACAGAAAGTCATCACCACCGTGAAAATCATATTCATAATATGACAAATTTTGTTTATTTTCCTGGAAAACCAAGATGGTCACGTGACAATGACATGCCAATGACACTAACCTATAGCTTCTCACGTGACTACATGATACATAATTTGAGCTTACAAGAGATAAGAGAAACTTTCAAAAGAGCATTCTCTAAATGGAGTATTGTTATTCCGGTTAATTTCGTCGAATCCAAGGATTACGGTTTCGCAGACATAAAAATAGGGTTTTACAGCGGTGAACATGGCGACGATGAGCCATTTGATGGTGTTCTTGGTGTGTTAGCGCATTCGTTCTCGCCGGAGATTGGAAGGCTCCACCTTGATGCGGCCGAGACATGGGCGGTTGATTTCGGAGTAACTAAATCGGAAGTGGCTGTTGATTTGGAGTCAGTTGCAACACATGAGATTGGACATTTGTTAGGTTTGTCACATAGTAGTGTGAAAGAGGCAGTGATGTATCCAAGTTTAAGGCCAAGAGATAAAAGAGCTGATTTGAATATTGATGATATCAAAGGTGTGCAATCTCTTTATGGTTCTAATCCTAATTTTAGATCTCAGTGGTCATTGGAATCTGATATTTCCACAAATCATGCTGCAAACTTTGGAGTTGATACTTTTAGCTTGTCTATCATTGGTTTCACTATTGTAATTGCATTATTTGTATGAAAAATGCTATTCTTACACTCTTTCTTACACCCTACACCCAATTTACTGTTCACAAATAGGTGAACAAATTTCCCAGAATATGGTTAATAGTATGTATTTTATTGGTTAATGAAGTAGTGAAAGTGGTTAATAAATTATAGGTAAAATAATTGGTTAATGATGTAGATTTTTGTGGTTAATGCAACTGTAAAATTGGTTAATGCGCAATCTTATATTTGTGTTATAAAATAAATTTTAAAAATAAATATTTTTTTTTAAAAAAATTAATATTTTAAAAAATATATTATTTTATTAAAAAAAACACTGTTCACCGTATAAATACGGTGAACAGTGTATACGGTGTAGGAAATGGATGTAGAAAGTGGTGTAAACATAGCATTGCTGTTATTTGTATAGTTCTATACTATGAACCTTATCTATTTAATTATATTAGTTTGATTATTCTCTCTACTTTGTGTAACTTTAATGGTTTGAAATTTTGTTACAACTTATATTACTCATGTTTCAAATTTAATTTATGTTCTACAATGTGAGAAGGTTGTAAACTAGTTAGATAGTTTTGCGTGCCCACAAATAAATTTATTCGTTATAAGATTGTGTCCGTGGATTCGCTCCTAAAGTGGATTTCATTATTTATTTTAAAAAAAAAGTTTTTATGTGAATTGTTTCATTTAAAACAAACTCAATTGACATTGGTGTATTTAAAAAGATTGTTTAATCATAAAGCAAGACAACAAAGAAGTAATTAAATAAGAATTTCATAGAGGCGATAGAGAAGAGGAAAAGATACAAGTGATGGATGAGCGTAGAAATTCTTATTAATTTAAGCTACAAATTTCGTATATTATTCCTATCACTTAATTAATTTTATTTATATTTATATTGATGTTAGTCAGAAATTTTTATTTGGCAAAAAGTCAAATGAATGCTATATTGGAAAAACGCTAAGTGTTAACATTGATTGATACAAATCGACAATAATGAGTACATCAACTGAAGTGTTTCAACTAGCATCCTGAACCATAGTTTGCAAGAATCTCAAGAGTAAATCTTGAGACATGGTTTGAAAGAATCTAAAAGAATATCTTGAGACATGATTTGGAGGAGTCTCAGGAATAAATTTGATTGATCACTCGACACTGTGTCGAGGTCAAAGCGTTCGAAAGACTTAGAAGATTTTGGAAACCAAAGACTGAAAATGGGACTTAACGTTGTCAGCAATCACCTTCGACGAACATGAAGTTACTAGTCGCTAAGAGCAGTTACGAACGTGGGATACTGGTTTTCAACAGTTTTTGAGTACTAACGACGTGATTGTACATCATAAGATCAAGTTGCATGTTCTTGAAGACGTGTCGATTCTCTAGGAATAAGATGTCAGAGACAATTATGTTTAGTTTAGTATATATAGTAGTTTCATATGTTGAAATCAAGGTCACAAATTTCAAATACTTTCTCTATAGAATTTGAGTACTCAAATCACAATGCGAAATAGTTTGTGAGTAACATGTGAGTCTGCGTCCCTTTTCTTTACTGTCTATGTTTCCTTAATTGAAACATCTTTATTTTCTATCATTTAATGTGTTTATTTAATGTTGTTTATTGCAAGTTTTTTTTTTACTATAATTCAAGTTCTGTCGTCGTTAAAGTCTGTCTTTATCTTATCTGCACACATACATTCACATTCACTTAATATACATACTTTTTTATAAACGTGTTTGCACAAAATTGCACCCGAGATTCTTTGAGTTACGCCCAATGCGACCTTTTGGGATTCTTTTTTCTTTTCTCATACAAGAAGTTATTGTATTATTTAGACATCTTTGTTCTACATATAATGTTTTCAATGTCCGGAGTCATATATGCCTAAGAAGTAGTAGGATTTTAGCAAAAATGGTTCACCCAAAGAATACTTATTGTGCCCGAAATGATGCTCAAAACGCAGAACCAACAGTCACTTTGAAGATTTGTACAACAAGGACATCGAACCCTGTCGGGGTCACATGCCCGATTTTAACTCCAGTAGCGACTTCGATATCAATACTGTTAAGTATTAACAAGTGTGAGTAGTGTAGATTCCCACATTGTATAGGAGTATGGTGACTTGAGCATTTATAAGTGAGAAACCCATACACCTATCACCTTAAGGTTTTGGATGAGTATGTGGTGTGTCTCTCACAAAGGTGTTGCTCTAAGGAAGAAAAAGTCCAGCAATTTTCAATGCTCCCTAGTGAAAATCTTCCCCTAACAGTGGTATAATGAGCATTTGATTCGAGTAAAAGGGCCGACTTATTTGTATTGAAAGTATCCCCATAGGTTGTGGATTAAGTGTTTCGTTGAAGAGTGTCAACGGTGGTACAAGGGTGCAGTTGCACACTTGAAGCTTCCGCTTAAGGGGGAGCATTATAGAAGCATTATGGATAGACTCACACTTGAGGTGGGGTGTTAAGTATTAACAAGTGTTAGTAGTGTGGATAATAGTCCCACATTGGATAGGAATGTGGTGACTTGAGCATTTATATGTGGGAGAATTTATACACCTATCACCTTAAGGTTTTGGGTGTGTATGTGGTGTGTCTCTCACAAAGGTGTTGCTCTAAGAAAGGAAAAGTCCAAAAATGTTCAATGCTCCTTAGTGAAAATCTTCCCCTAACAAATACCAGGAGTAATAGTTTCTTTACCTCCAATAACTAACATTCCAACTACACCTAGGCCTACTTCGATAGTTGTAAGGGACCCTAATCCCCCTTATGTCCTGAGTTTTACCTTACTCTTAGCTAATAGGGATTACCCATATGGCATGCAAACTACCATGATGGCAGGGTTACAAAGTAACGCTTCCACGTTTGTAGATAATGTTGCAACGATAGCGTCACCTCTCAATCCATATTTGACGTCAGGATCTGCCATAAGCAACCCTAGTCGAATGGCAGAACCATAAGAAGGAGTTTAATATGTGCCCCCAAGAATTCTAGCCTTAACTATAGATTCTCTAGTGTCCATGAGGTAACAAATGGATGAAAGTAACCATGAGATGGTAAACATATTAATGCAACAAATAAGTATTGTGTTTCATCCTCTAATATATAACACCACCCAGAGTTACCAGTAGTTAGCCCATCAGATTGGTAGAATTGTTGGATAACCATGTTGGCTTTCATGGCTTTTATTCATAAAACTAAATAAATCAATATGTCCACTTTTTATACAATAGTTGCATTTGAGAGTTTTGCATTTGGGAGTTTGATGAAGATGTCATATGTTACTAAATTTTTTAATATTATTCTTGGGTTCATAACTTAGACCAGCTTTGTTATATGACGTTATTTGATTATCTAGAAGAAGATTCAAGTTATATTTTTCTTTAGTGATTTTATTAAGTGTGTTTTGTAAAACTTCATTTTTATTTTTCAAAATATCACATTGATCAGACTTGTGTTAAATATAATTCATTGTGTAAATAGATTTGATTTGATATCATATGATTAATTTGATATGATATGATTAGATATCATATGATTAGATTTGATATCATATGATTAGATTTGATTTAGAATATTTTGGGCCTTTTATGTTTTGGGCTAGTGTAAACCTAAAACTATAAATATGGTGCCTTGCTTTGTATTCTACATCACAACAGAACAGATTTCACAGTTGCAGTTAGCAAGTGAAAGTTCAATAAGAAATCCCACAGTTGTGGGTAACACATTCTCTCCAAATACTTCTTCTCTCATTCTTCTCTTTCTTGTTTGTTATTCTTCTTCTCTTTTGTTGTTCTTGATAATTACTTGTTATTACCATCATTATCATATTGTGGGGTTGTTCATCAATCTTGAGATCAAGATTGAAGGAATTCTTCATAGGGTGTGAGGTGAAAATCTAACATTTGGTATCTAGAGCTCCGGTTGAGAGATTCAAGGAAGGAAGATAGTGATGGCGATGAATTATTCAAATGGCAACTTTTCGGCGACCCTGCCAATTCTCAAGAAAGACAATTATGAGAATTGGTGCAAGCAGATTAAGGTGATCTTCTGTTATCAAGATCTTTGGGATCTTGTGAAAGATGGAGTAACATTGCTTGGGGAGAACGCAACGGAGGCGGAAAAGGCAGCGCACAAAGAATTGAAGAAGAATGATTATAAAGCACTCTTTATAATTCATCAGTGTGTCGATCCTGATAACTTTGAAAAGGTTAGTGATGTTGATTCAGCAAAAGAAGCATGAGAGATTCTTGGAAAGTCGTTTGGAGGCGCAGAGAAGGTGAAAGAGGTGAGGTTACAAACTCACAAGAGAACCTATGAGTTGCTTCAGATGGAAGATAACGAAAGCATTACAGATTTCTTCACCAGAGTTATGAAGTTGGTGAATCAAATCAAAGTATGTGGAGAAGCGCTAACGACGAAAGCAGTTGTCTCAAAGATTTTGAGATCGTTGGCTCCAAAATTCGACCACGTGGTAGTTGCCATAGAAGAGTCGAAAGATCTGTCAGTGTTGATGAAGGAAGAGCTTCAAGGGACTCTTGAGTCTCATGAACAGAGGATGGCTGAGAGAGCTGCAGGAAAGTCGAAAGATATGGCTTTACAGGCGCAGTCAAAAAAGGAAAGAAAAGGCAAAGGTAGCTGGAATGGCAACAAAGGAGGAAACCAATCGAATCAGAAGAAACCTTGGAACCAAGGCAACCAAAGAGGTGGTGATGCAGGTAAAGGAAGAGGTGGTGGTCGAAAACCAGACAAAAGCCATATTCAGTGTTTCAATTGCCAGAAGTATGGTCATTATGCTAGTGATTATCCAGAAAGGAAGAAAAATCAAGAGACTGATGCAAAGCTGGCGAAACATGAAGAATAAAAAACGTTGCTAATGGTCACAACAAAAGATGAAGAAAGATTCCAAGATCAGTGGTACTTGGACTCAGGATGCTCATCACACATGACTGGAAGGAAAGATTGGTTTGTCAACATGAAGCCCTCGTCGAAGAATACGGTGAAGTTTTCAAATGACAACACTCTAGCAGCTGAAGGTGTTGGTGATGTTCTGATTATGAGGAAAGATGGCAAAAGGTCAACAATTTTCAATATGTTGTACATACCAGGCATGAAGAGTAATTTGCTCAGTATAGGGCAGCTTGTCGAAAAGAACTACAAGGTAGTTGTCGAAGACAAGATGATGAGAGTCCTCGACACAGGTGGTAGACTAATCTTGAAGGCTCCAATGTCTCAGAATAGGACCTTCAAGATTGGACTCAATGTGATGGAGCACAAGTGTTTAGCAACTGCAGCCACTGAAGTCGAAATAGAAGTTCGACAGGAACCAGTTGCAGATGAAGCAGGTTCAAGCAGACCTCGACGAACTAGACACATGCCTGCAAGATTGCAAGAATGTGTAATCACATCAGATGATGTAGTCGATGAAGAGGGTGAGCTGGTACGTTATGCTTTGTACGCAGATGTCAAACCAGTCAATGCAGCTGAGGCATTGAAAGATTCGAAGTGGGTGAAAGCAATGATTGAAGAGTTAGAGTCCATCAAAGTCAATGATACCTGGTCACTTATCGAATTGCCGCAAGGCAAGAAGGCAATTGATGTGAGGTGGGTTTACAAGGTGAAGGTAAATCCTAAAGGAGAAGTAACTCGACACAAAGCGAGACTTGTGGCGAAAGGATTTCTTCAGAAGGAAGGAATCGACTTCGATGAAGTATTCACACCTGTTGCTAGAATCGAAACAATCAGGTTGGTTGTTGGTCTAGCAAATATGAACAACTGGCACACATGTCAGATGGACGTGAAGTGTGCATTCCTTAATGGCCCCTTAGAAGAAGAAGTTTATGTTGCACAACCAGCTGGGTTTGTGAAACAAGGCGAAGAAAGAAAGGTGTACAGGCTTCATAAAGCCCTGTATGGACTTAAGCAAGCTCCAAGAGCTTGGAATAATAAAATCGACAGCTTCTTAAGGGAGAAGGAATTTGTGAAGTGTACAACTGAGCATGGAGTATATGTAAGAAGAAGCAATGGCGAATTGCTTATACTATGTCTCTATGTTGATGATTTGTTGATAACAGGGAGTTCCAAGAAGGAGATCGAAGATTTCAAACATGACCTGAGTAAGGAGTTTGAAATGTCAGACTTGAGAAATCTCTCATATTTCCTTGGCATCGAATTCTACAAGACAAGTAGAGGTTTGATGATGCACCAAAGAAGATATGCAGGCGAGATACTCAAGAGATTTGAGATGCAAGATTGCAACCAAACTTCGAGTCTAGCTGAACCCAGATTGTAACTGTCGAAGGATTCAGATGAAGATGATGTCGACCCAACCCAATACAGAAGACTTATTGGGTCACTTAGATACCTTTGCCACACAAGGCCTGACTTAGCATACAGTGTTGGTATGATAAGTAGATTCATGCAGAAACCAAAGGTATCACACCTAGCAGCGGCGAAGAGGATACTGAGGTATCTGAAAGGAACTCTCGACTATGGCATTTTGTTTCCAGCAGCTGATGAAGGAAAAGAATGCAAGTTAGTGGGATACACAGACTCCAGTTGGTGTAGTGATGCTGAGGATCGAAAATCCACAGCTGGATATGTGCTTATGTTAGGTGGTGCACCAGTTGCTTGGAATTCGAGAAAGGAACCAGTGGTGGCATTATCATCATGTGAAGCAGAATATATAGCTGCTTCCCTTTGTGCATGTCAAGCAACTTGGATGGTGAACTTGGTCGAAGAAATCACAGGGAAGAACCATGGAGCAATTACCATGAAGATATACAGCATGTCAGCTATCAACTTGGCAAAGAATCCAATAGCTCATGGTCGAAGCAAGCACATCGAAATGAGGTTCCATTATCTCCGAGAGCGGGTAGCAGAAGGGAAGATGAAGTTGGAAAACTGCAGAACTGAGAAGAAGTCAACAATTACAGTTTATGTTTTTATTTCTTGTCTTTTTATTTTATTTTTTATTTAATTATTAAATAATCTATCTATCGGTTACTCTATTAGCCGAGGGGTATGCTACTCAGATTCAACTATAAAATGATTCATTCATTAAGTTTTATTTTAAACCTAACTCATATATAGCTGGTACATACTCATAAAAATCATTTTTTTGAGATGGATAGCAAAACAGAAAAATTATTTGGTTTTGTACTATTTATCTTCTAACTTCAACATTTAACAAATCATTTTTCTATTCTTGCAATCTATCTCAAATATTTGTGTTGTTTTTGTTGTTGTGGTTGTTTCCACCTCTTGCCAATGTTTAAAATTAAAAGGAAACATTGTTATACTCCTAAACATCATTTTTGGGGTGGATTAAAAGACAGAAAAATTCTTTATTTTTGTTGTTGATGGTTTTCTAACACCAACTTTTAACAAATCTTTTTCTATTCTTGCAATCTATCTCACATAATGGTATTGTTTTGTTGTTGTTATTGTTGTTTCCACCTCTTGCCAATGCTTAAATGTAAAAGAAATATTGTTATATTTTGGAAAAATATCTCAAAGTTGTGAGTCAAAGAAAACATTCTATAATATATTGTTATCTTAGATTGACAATATTGAAAATTTTATTCTTAATCATACTACAATATTGTTGTTTTAAAAAAACAAAATCTTAAAAAATTTGTTTTGAATATAATGTTATACTTAATTATCACAACCCAGAAAGAAATTAGTGAATGATAAAAAATTGAAGAAAAAAAAACAATACATGTTTTTTTCAATTTTTTTTATTCAATATTTTTTTTATAAATAAAAGTAATCTATTACCTATGTAAATTTAGATACCAAGGAAAGAAGTCTTTATTTAATTTAATTTTTATTTAAAATAATGAAATCTAGATGTAGATCTAACTTTAAGTAATGTTGTTAATAAAAGTTATGATATTATGTATATAGTACACTATTTTTATTAGGAAGTCAAGTATAAAATACATTACATATATTTTTATGATTGTTTTTAACAAATATTATGATATCATGTATATAGTAAACTTTTTATATTAAGGAGTCAAGTATATAATACATTTTTTAAAAGAAATTAACATAAAATATTTAACATTAAAATTATAGAAATAGTTTAAGAATTTTTATAGATAAATTGGTAGAAAACACAATATTTTAAAAATTGGTAGAATGGATAAATTTATATTATATTAATAGAGTTATGAATTAAATATAATTTTAAACATGGGAATATGTAAGAGCATAATATTTGTGGAAGATATATTGACATGATATAATAAATACGTTTATATGAATTTTTATGTTTAATGAGATTTATCTTTGGGTAATGTTAACTTATGTCCTTGGGGCACATATTAAGAATTAAATTAAGAAATATCATCTTGGAAATTGTGTACAAACTTAAATTAAAATATAAAATTAATTTTTAAATTATTTTTTTCAATACAAATTTACTAAAAGTGGTTTCCTTAACATGTGCCCCAAAGGTTTATAATGCATCTTCGTTTTAATGATGTAAAATAGTAAGTGATTAAATCTCAATCAATTAATTTGTAATTGTATTTAGATGTGCGTGTTATATTAAATTTTATTTATTTCGTACTAAATAAATCAATTATGTTGAGAATTTTGTTTTACCAAAATAGTCGATAAATTAATAGGGTGATAATTTTTCTGAACTATGTTTTTTATAAAATTATTTTATTTTGAACTACAAAAATATGTTGTTGAGGTGTAGATTTATCATTTGAGCTTTGATTTTAATATATTTAATAAAAGAATTTATTTTTTTTGAAAGAAAAAGAATGATATGAATTAGGTACAAATATTGAGTTGTATTTTATTTAGGCTAGATCACAATTTTGGCCTTTCAATTATAGTTTATTTATGAAATTAGTCTCTCTATTTTATTTTTCAACAGTCTTTTATGTAATTTTTGAAAAGAAAAAAAAAGTTAATGTGTAAATTTTTTATGCATGTGGCACATAAATTGATGATAAAGCACAATACATGTAGAATAATAAATTTCTAATTATTAAAATAAATAAAAAATATTTGTACTGACAAAACAAAAAATATAATTAAGGTGAAACGAAATTAAAGTTTAAAAATCAAATAAATTTTTATAGAAAAAAATATAATGAATTATGTAATTTAAAATTAAAGTTATGGAAACAAAATCATTAAATATGAAAAGAAATTCATCTGGTGAATGGTTTGAAAAACACGCATGTTTCATTGTTTCTCCATAATCCTAACTCTGAAATAGTCTTCACTTTCATCTTCTTCTTCTCTCTTTTTTTTTTTTAAAGAGTTTTTGTTGTCTTACTTTTTAAATTCATTTGATTTAGATTCTAAAAAAATGGTATTAATCAGAAAGAATATTTATGATGGAGTCATGTGTGAGGAGAATAATTAAGGAATATATGAACCCAAAACCTATAGCGATTATTTCATGTCTCTTCATATCTGATTTTTCATTGTCTCTTCAGATTTTATATATGAACCCAAAACCTATAGCGATTATTTTGTTTGTTTCTTAGAGATAAAATATTGATTATTTTTAGATGCATATGTATAAAATTATGGGTCATTCATTTAGAGTAATTTTAACTTAGTTTCTTATAGGTGAAGCAACCTAAACTTTGGTGATGGAGAAGAAGAAAAATATAGAAATTTTTTACATCTATTATACCATAATACAATGTGATTATGGTGAGTAAAAATAATATAGAACTTGATTATTTAAATTTAATTATTACCCTTATATATATATATATATATATATATATATATATATATATATATATATATATATATATATATATATATATATATATATATATATATATATATATATATATATATATATATATATATATATATATATATATATATATATATATATATATATATATATATATATATATATATATATATATATAAGGGTAATAATTAAATTTAAATAATCAAGTTATATATATAAGGGTAATAATTCATTTATAGTCTTTTTAACTTTATTTCTTAATGATTGAGTAACCTAAAATATGGTAATGAAGAATAAAAATATAAATTATTTTAACATTTAATATACCATAATTCAATGTGAATGTGGTAAATATAAATAATTCAATGTGAATATATAAAATATGGTGCATTTATTTATAGTCTTTTAACTTTGTTGCTTCAGTGGTGAAGAAAACTTAAATTTGGTGACGGAGAAGAAGTAAAATTTTGAAAATTTTTACATATATTATACTACAATACAATGTGAATATTGTGAGTACAAATAAAGTTGAACTTGAATATTTAACTTTAGTGATTACCCATATATATATATATATATATATATATATATATATATATATATATATATATATATATATATATATATATATATATATATATATATATATATATATATATATATATATATATATATATATATATATATATATATATATATATATATATATATATATATATATATATATATATATATATATATATATATATATATATATATATATATATATATATATATATATATATATATATATATATATATATATATATATATATATATATATATATATATATATATATATATATATATATATATATATATATATATATATATATATATATATATATATATATATATATATATATATATATATATATATATATATATATATATATATATATATATATATATATATATATATATATATATATATATATATATATATATATATATATATATATATATATATATATATATATATATATATATATATATATATATATATATATATATATATATATATATATATATATATATATATATATATATATATATATATATAATTTATTTGTCATTCATGTATAGTCTTTTAAATTTGTGGCTTAGTAACGAAGAAAAATGAAATTTGGTGATGGAAAAGAAACATATTGAATAAATTTACATATAATAAACCATAATTAAATGTTAAATGGTAAATATAAAAAAATTTGAGCTTTATTTATTAATTTTAATTATTAACTATATTTTATGAAATATATGTCATAGATTATAGTCTTCTAACTTAGTTTCTCAGTGGAGAAAAACCTAAAATTTTATGATGTGGAATAAAATTAAAATATAATTTTTTTACATCTATTATCGTCTATAGTGTTTGTTTCTTAGAGATAAAATAACCTAAAACTTTGTGAAGGTGAAAAAAATATTGAATATTTTTAGATGCAATGTACCATATGTCAATGTGAATACGATGAATATAAATAATATTGAGCTTGTTTACTTAATTTTAACTATTACACATAAGTATAAATTATGGGTCATTCCTTTATAGTACTTTAAACTTAGTTTCTTAAAGGTGAAACAACCTAAACTTTGGTGATGGAGAAGAAGAATAATATAGAAATTTTTTACATCTATTATAGTATAATAAAATGTGATTATGGTGTATAAAAATAATATTGAACTTGATTATTTAAATTTAATTATTACCCATAATTTATTTATATTCTTTTAACTTTGTTTCATAAAGATTGAGTAACCTAAAATATGGTAATGAATAAGAAAAATATTAATTTTTTTAACATTTAATCTACCATAATTCAATGTGAATGTGGTAAATATAAATAGTTTTTAGTTTGACTATTTAACTTTAATTATTACCCGAATATATAAAATATGGTGCATTCATTTATAGTCTTTTAGCTTTGTTGCTTATGTGGTGAAGAAACCTAAAATTTGGTGATGGAGAATAAATAAAATATTGAAACTTTTTACATATATTATACTACAATACAATGTGAATATTTTGAATACAAAAAATATTGAACTTGAATATTTTACTTTAGTGATTACCCATATATATATATATATATATATATATATATATATATATATATATATATATATATATATATATATATATATATATATATATATATATATATATATATATATATATATATATATATATATATATATATATATATATATATATATATATATATATATATATATATATATATATATATATATATATATATATATATATATATATATATATATATATATATATATATATATATATATATATATATATATATATATATATATATATATATATATATATATATATATATATATATATATTATTTGCATTCATTTATAGTCTTTTAAATTTGTGGTTTAGTAACGAAGAAAAATGAAATTTGGTGATGGGGAAGAAGCATATTGAATATATTTACATTTAATAAACCATAATTAAATTTTAAAGGGTAAATATAAATAAATTTGAGATTTGTTATTTAATTTTAATTTTTAGCTATATTTTATGAAATATATGTCATGGATTATAGTCTTTGAACTTGGTTTCTTAGTGGGGAAAAACCTAAAATTTTGTGATAGAGAAGAAAAATAAAATATAATTTTTTTTATATCTATTATAGTCTATTGTGTTTGTTGCTTAGAGATAAAAAAACCTAAAACTTTGTGATGCTGAAGAAAAATATTGAATATTTTTAGATGCAATATACTATAAGTAAATATGAATACGATAAATATAAATAATATTGAGCTTGTTTATTTAATTTTAACTATTACGCATATGTATAAATTATACGTCATTAGTTTATAGTACTTTTAACTTAGATTCTTAAAGGTGAAGCAACCTAAACTTTGGTGCTGGAGAAGAAAAAAATATAGAAAATTTTTACATCTATAATACCATAATAAAATGTGATTATGATTTATAAAAATAATATTGAACTTGATTATTTAAATTTAATTATTACCCATATATATATATATATATATATATATATATATATATATATATATATATATATATATATATATATATATATATATATATATATATATATATATATATATATATATATATATATATATATATATATATATATATATATATATATATATATATATATATATATATATATATATATATATATATATATATATATATATATATATATATATATGATTTAAGGCAAAATAACCTTTTTCGTCCCTTAACTTTAGCTCGGGGTCCATGTTGGTCCCTTATCTTTAAAAAGTGGCAAGTTGGTCCTTTAACTTTTAAAGTGGTGCCATTTTAGTCCGCACCGTCAGTTTCCCCCATACGTCCGTTTGTTTTGTATATCTGGTAGATGACATGGCAATCTTGTTCATGACGTGGCTTCCTTCTCCCTCCCTCTTCCGTTGAAATCCCTAAAATAATCCCAAATCCCAATCCTGAATCCCTAAATTAATCTAGGGTTTTTTTTATTTGGCAAGCATGAAATCCAGATGGTGTTGATATTTTAGCCGGTTTCGAAGCTGCCATAAGTGATGGTGTTGATGTGATTTCAGTTTCTCTCGGTGCAAAGTCTCGTAATTTGTTTGCAGATTCAATTGCTATAGGCTCTTTTCATGTAGTTGCCAATGGTATAGTAGTAGTTTCTTCTGCTGGAAACTCTGGACCTTATTTTGGAATTGTTTCTAATACCGCACCTTGGTTTCACTGTTGCTGCTAGCACAATGGATTGAGACTTCACTGGTTATTTTATTTTAAATTTATTAGTACTTAGAAGATTGTTTCATATGAATTCTTGTAGGAAACACTGCCGATTCGGAACACTTGATGTTGAAAAAGTGAAGGATAAAATTGTGATATGCCTTGAAGATGAATATCTTGGAACATTTCATGCAGGTGCAGAAGCTTTTTCTGCAGGAGCAGTAGGAATGATTTTGGTTACTGAAATTGATAGCTTCTATGATTCTACTGCATACCCTCATATTTTACCTACTTCATATGTCAATTATACAGATTCTCAGTATATTGATTCCTACATCAAAAGTGAAAAGTAATTTTCTTTCTTCTATATTCATTTTTGTTTCCATTTTGTTATTATAGTTTGAAGAAATTGATGTTTCCTTATGTATTGCAGGAACCCTGTTGCTTACATAACAAAAGCAGTAACAAAAACTCTGATAATTCTAGCTCCGGTGATTGCTTCATTCTCATTTTATAATACCTATAAATTGGTTATGCTTTTAACATAAAGTTCATGACAGCAAAATACATAAACAACAACAGCAGCAGGATACATAAACTTGTAATACATTCCATAAAATAGACTTGTTCCATAACTGATATACATGTTCCAAAATAACAGCAGAATACATAAACTTGTTCATGACAACAACAAAATACATAAACTTTTAATACAACTGATACACATGTTTCACAACAACAGCAAAATACATAAACATTGTAATACATTCCACATGACTGTCCACATAATGTGTCCAATCCACTTGCCATTCCTACCTGTATTTTAACCAAAACAAAAACAAAATAACTGTGACGCAGTGTCCGACACTCGAATGAAGAATCAAAAGCAAAGAAATCGGATAAAAACTAACTAATAAACTGAAGCCAGTGATAGTAGCACAAGAAGTAGCCATGGAAACACCAGAAAGAGTCAATTCACCAAGATGACCAACAAACATAACTGAAATGAGATTTATACCAAAATTCAAAAGTGAAACTGAAATTAATGGTCCTGATAGCCGTAACTGTTTTTTCACTTCTTGAATCAATTCTCTTCTATCTTCTTCCTTGTTGTTCTGATTTGTTTCTTCAACAATCAATGGAGAGTGAAGAGACATTTTCTTTCTTTTTTTCCCTTCCGTTTCTATCTTCTAGTATTAGTATCTCTGAAGAGGAAGAGGATGAGGGAGAGAGAAAGTGAAATCTAACACTTTTGTTTGGTTTTGATAAAAAAAAACAAACATAAGAAGAGAGAATACGGTAACCTGAAAAACATAAATGAAAAGAACAATTTTGACAATAAAATTACAGATAAAATGATAAACTCAATTCATTAAAATTTAAATGTGTTGGATAAAAGGTTAGGTCAAACCCAATCCATCCCAATTCATATACACTTCTAATTTCAACTTTTGTCTCACACCTCCATGTTACTCTTAATTTGACCATAATAAATACCTCCACGTAACATTTGAAGATGAGATGAGATAGCTTTCTCATAAAGATCATGAAGCACTATCCTCTTTGCAGAAACTCCATTTCCATCTGTTTGTGAGCATCTAACCCTGCAAGAAAAAAACCAACAGTCAAAGGTTTGCCTCCATATAAATCTTGTTTGGAAAACAAAATACAAGAAGCAATTATTCATTGATGAAAGATCGAATGCGAGGAAGTTAGTTTTGATGGATCTGGACCGAACCGATTATGGTGAAGAAGCGCTTATTGCGTTTGGTGTTACAAGCTTTGAAAGTGAAAGTGAAGACAAACGTGGCAATTTTAAGTTATGCTTATTATTTATATCCACGTCAGCAGCTCCACCTGGACAAACGTGGCAATTTTTTCAAAGTTTAACTAACGGAAACAAACGGAAGGATAAACGTCACACCATTTTAAAAGTTAAAGGACCAACTTGCCACTTTTTAAAGATAAGGGACCAACATGGACCCCGAGCTAAAGTTAAGGGACGAAAAAGGAACCAACATGGACCCCGAGCTAAAGATAAGGGACCAACATGTATATATATATATATATATATATATATATATATATATATATATATATATATATATATATATATATATATATATATATATATATATATATATATATATATATATATATATATATATATATATATATATATATATATATATATATATATATATATATATATATATATATATATATATATATATATATATATATATATATATATATATATATATATATATATATATATATATATATATATATATATATATATATATATATATATATATATATATATATATATATATATATATATATATATATATATATATATATATATATATATATATATATATATATATATATATATATATATATATATATATATATATATATATATATATATATATAGATATACATAATATTTGTTATTCATTTATAGCCTTTTAACTTTATGGCTTAAATGGTGAATATAAATAAATTTTAGGTTTATTATTTAATTTAGTTATTACCTATATTTTATAAAATATATGTGATGGATTATAGTATTTTAACTTTGTTTCTTAATGGGGAAAAACCTAAAGTTTTGTGATAGAGTAGAAAAATAAAATATATTTTCTTTACATCTATTGTACTCTATTGTGTTTGTTGCTTATAGATACAATTACCTAATTTTTGTGAGGGTTAAGAAAAATATTGAATATTTTTAGATTCAATATACCATAAGTCAATGTGAATACGTTGAATATAAATAATATTGAGCATGATTATTTAATTTTAAATTTTATGCATATGTATAAATTATGGGTCATTCATTTATAGTCTTTTAACTTAGTTTCTTAAAGGTGAAGAAACCTAAACTTTGGTGATGGAGAAGAAGAAAAATATTGAAATGTTTTACGTATATTAAACCATAATACAATGTGATTATGGTGAATATATATTACGGATAATTGTTAACTTTGTTTCTTAATGTTTGAATAACCCAAAATATGGTAATGACGATGAAAAATATTAAAAATTTTAAAATTTAATATACCATAAATTCAATGTGAATTAGGTAAATATAAATATTTTTGAGCTTGACAATTTAATTTTAATAATTATCCGACTATATAAAATATGATGCATTCATTTATAGTCTTTTAACTTTTTTGCTTTGGTGGTGAAGAAACCTAAAATTTGGTGACGGAGAAGAAGTAAAATATTGAATTTTTTTAGACATATTATACTATAATACAATGTGAGTATGGTGAATAAAATTAAAATTGAACTTGAATGTTTAACTTTTGTGATTACGCATATATATATATATATATATATATATATATATATATATATATATATATATATATATATATATATATATATATATATATATATATATATATATATATATATATATATATATAAATAAAATTTATTTACCATTCATTTAGAGTCCTTTAACTTTGTGGCTTAATGACGAAGAAACATGATATTTGGTGATGGAGAAGAAACATATTGAATATATTTACATCTAAAATACCATAATTAAATTTTAAATGGTGAACATAAATAAATTTTAGGTTTATTATTTAACTTAGTTATTACCTATATTTTATGAAATATATGTCTTGGATTATAGTCTTTTAACTTTGTTTCTTAGTGGGAAAAACCTAAAATTTTGTGATGGAATAGAAAAATAATTTTTTTTTTACATCTATTATAGTCTATTGTGTTTGTTGCTTAGAGAAAAAATAACCTAAATTTTGTGATGGTGAAGAAAAAAATTGAATATTTTTAGATGCAATATACCATAAGTCAATGTGAATACAGTGAATATATATAATATTGAGCTTGATTATTTAATATTATATTTTATGCATATGTATTATGTAACACCCCCTTTCTATACCCCCAATTAATCAAATAAATTATTTAGGCACATATAAAAATTCATTTATCAGAGTATATTCATGGTATAAAAGAGGTATGTCGCATTATCTATGAAATTAAAACATACAACACCTGCTCAACAAGATATGCAACAGTGGGGTAACTTTCAAAACAGAGGAACTTAGTCCTTACACCCACATCTCAATATATAGAATAATAGCGGAAAATCTAAACATTGAATCACTTCAAACATATATATACATATCATCCAGTTTGATTCACATCATCATTCATGTTTACATAAACATTCATCAGCAGATACATATACAAATGTAGCACAAAAGAATTCTAACAATCCTAGCTACCTGGTGCTACATATCAGAGCCGACCGACCAAAAAGAATGAAGTCACGCTTCACAAAAGACCTCCAGCAATCCTACTCTGCAATGCCTCATAGAGCATCATAAAACAGCAGAAGGGTGAGAAATATTATCATAATACCAATGCATATAATTATATATTAACATAATAATACACCTATCTCCATTCTCACCACATTCATCACAACTCAATCACACACACACACACACACACACACACACACACACACACACACACACACACACACACACACACACACACACACACACACACACACACACACACACACACACACACACACACACACACACACACACACACACACACACACACACACACACACACACACACACACACACACACACACACACACACACACACACACACACACACACACACACACACACACACACACACACACACACACACACACACACACACACACACACACACACACACACACACACACACACACATATATATATATCACAACATATATATAATTCACCAAGCATATTTATCATGCATATATTCACCATTCATTCATATACATCACAATGTATATATTCACACTAAACATACTCATCACTCCATATAAACATTTACAATTATGTTTATTTACCAATACACAATTCATGATGATAAATGCAACTCATAGAGACCGACTCACGACTCTATGCAGATGCACATGCGGTACCGACTCAATCATCTCAAGTTCACTCAGGAACTTATTGGAACCATCGCTCACACCCCACATGGGCACATGATGTTCACCCATTGCTCACACCCCACATGGGCACACAATGTTAAAGGATTGCTCACACCCCACACGGGCACACAATCTGATTGCTCACACCCCACACGGGCACACAATCGTTCAGCAGATTCTATGCGGAATCAATCAGCACAAGAATGTATATCATGATGCTTCACATGAAAAATGACTCCATACACTTCTTGAAATGCATACATATTCATAATGTTTTCATGCATTCCTCTCATATTATCACATACTGTCATCATACATTCACAATGTCATGCCAAATGGCAACAAACTCCATCACAGTCATTATGCATTTTTAGTCAATTTAAGCAATGCACATATATATGCCAAAAGGCCACATTTCACAATCGATTCCATAATCTAGGATTCACGCCATACGGCTACCCACAGCATAACATATAACAGTACACAGCTATACGTTATAAACATAATTGGATGGAAGCAACAAAATAAAACAAGTTGCTGTCACGTTCGCTGGCCTACTCGCCTAGCGAGGCCCTAGCGAACATTCGCTACAGGCTCGCCTAGCGAACGGGCTAGCGAAGCCTGATCCTGAGCTACTGGTTGTGCTCGCTACTCACTCGCTGGGGCTTCGCCTAGTGAACCCCTCGCTACCTCACTCGCTACCAGCGAAGAGGGTCATTTCCATTCTGTCCAAGTCTGGGACCGTTCGCTACTAGCTCTCTACAGCGAACACTCGCGACCTGCTCTCCTAGCAAAGGTGCTAGCGAACGTCTGCGATGTTCAAAACACCAACTGTCCAAAATCATCAAATCATCACCAAATCAACCGATTCAATTCCAACAAATTCCAGTAGTCTTAACTTAACATTTCTCGACTAATCTACACCATTTATTCCGGATTTTATCCGTTAAAACATCGATTCTACCGATTAAACTCGTTTCTGCCCTAAAATGGAAAATGAGCAAAAACTCCAACAATCCAAACTAATTCAACAAACACGTACATAATCATAAACATTGATAAGATAATAACATTTCACACCCTTACCCGATTAAATCGAAGCTTAGATGTTGTTCTTGATGAATCCAAGCTTTTCCTCTCTTTCTCCTATTTCTCTTCTTCCTCTTTCTCTTCTTTCTATTTCTATCTCTTTTCTCTCCCCTTCCACTTATATTCCTTTCTATTATATTTCTCTCAAAACATCTCTTAATCCATTTTCTTACCAAATAGCCAACTTAACATTACATACTAAATGTCTAAAATACCCTCCAATCTTTATTCCCCGAAAACTCTCAAAATCGGTAAAATAGCATAATATGCAAACATAACATATTAACACATAAATTTCACAATTTAAAATAATAATCACCCAATTAAACCAAAAGACTCAACAAAAATGGGAATAATCGAAATCAGGGTGTTACAACTCTCCCCCACTTTAGAAGTTTTCGTCCTCAAAAATATTACCTGATCCAAACAACTTCGGATACGACTCTCGCATCCCACTTTCTAATTCCCAAGTCATATTGCCTTCCGAAGCGCCTCCCCACGCTACTTTGACAAGCGCAATATCCTTGCCTCTTAGTTTCTTAACTTCACGATCCAAAATACTAATCGGTAAAACTTCCACCGTAAGGTTATCTCTCCTGTCAACCTCGTCCATAGGAATAACATGTGACGGATCCGGAACATACTTCCGAAGTTACAAAATATGGAACACATCATGCAAGTTCGAAAGATTCGGAGGCAACGCCACATGGTAAGCCACAACACCAGCTCGTGCAGTAATTTGATACGAACCAATAAAACGAGAAGTCAACTTCTTTGATTTTAAATCACGACCCACACTCGTAACCGGTGTAACTCTCAAAAACACATAGCCGCCTTCTTGAAACTCAAGATCCTTCCTTCTCTTATCACGATAACTCTTCTGCCTACTCTAAGAAGCTTTCATATTTTCCCGAATAAACTTCACATTCTCCATCGTTTGTTGCACCATCTCCGGTCCAACTACCAACTTCTCACCAGTTTCATGCCAACACAAAGGTGTTCGACATCTCCGACCATAAAAAGCCTCAAATGGTGCCACACAAATACTTGAATAAAAACTGTTATTGTAGGTGAACTCAATCAGCGCTAAATAACTATCCCAAACACCACCTTTTTCTAGCACACATGCACACAATAAGTCCTCCAACGATTGAATTGTCCTCTTGGTTTGACCATCCGTCTGCGGATGATAAGCCGAACTCAATCTTAGCTTAGAACCCAAAGCCTTTTGCAAACTCTCACAAAACCTCGACGTGAATCTAGGATCCCTATCTGATACAATACTCTTAGGAACTCCATGTAACTTCACAACCACACGAACATAAATCTCGGCTAACTTCTCTAAAGGGTAACTAATATCAATCGGAATGAAGTGAGTAGATTTAGTAAGCCTATCAATAATCACCCAAATAGAATTATGACCTCTCTGCGTATTCGGCAACCCCGTAGCAAAATCCATCGATATACTATCCCATTTCCACTCTAGAATATCCAACGGTTGCATCAAACCACTAGGCTTTTGATGTTCCACCTTAGACTTCTGACAAGTCAAACATGAATACACAAATTGAGCTACATCCCTCTTCAATCCGGACCACCAAAAGATTTTCTTCAAATCTTGATACATCTTATTCGCTCCCGGATGAATACTTAAGTTGCTTTGGTGTTCTTCTTCCAATATCATCTTTTTCAACTCCACATCATCGGGAATACAAATACGACCACGAAATATCAAAACTCCAAAATTATCAACCTTGAAATCCTCGTTCTCATTCATCATCAAATCAACGAACCTCAAATCCAACTTTTGCTTTTCACATACAGTTGCAAGAAAATTATTCGTAACATGCAGCATACCAAGTTTCACACTTCTCAGCGTCATTTCACAAACCAAACTCGAGTCTCTAAAATTCTCTAATAATTCCCATTCTCTCGTCATCAATGCGGGCATATGTAACAACTTCCGACTCAAGGCATCGACCACCACATTTGCCTTACCCGGATGGTAACTCAAACCAAAATCATAATCTTTCAAAAGCTCTAACTACCTTCTTTGTCTCATGTTCAACTCTTTCTGATCAAATAAATATTTCAAAATCTTGTGATCACTAAAAACTTCAAACCTTGCACCATAAAGATAGTGCCTCCAAATTTTTATAACAAACACCACGACCGCTAACTCCAAATCATGCGTATGATGATTCTTTTCATGCACTCTTAATTGTCTTGAAGCATAGGCCACAATTTTTCCTTCTTGCATCAAAACACCACCTAAACCCATCAAAGAAGCATCACAATAAACCACAAATGGTTCCAATGGATTCAGAAAAATCAAGATTGGTGCCATCGTCAATCTTCTCGTTAGTTCAATGAAACTCTTTTCACAATCAATATCCCAAATGAAAGCCTTTCCTTTATAAGTCAATTGCGTTAACGGAAGTGCCAACTTTGAAAATCCCTCAATAAACCTCCGATAATAACCTGCCAAGCCTAAAAAGCTTTGAACCTCTGTAACTGATCTAGGAGACTCTCATTGCATCACCGCATCAATCTTGGATGGATCCACACTAATACCATTACCAGAAATAACATGCCCGAGAAAACTTACTTCCGACAACCAAAATTCACACTTCAACAACTTAGCATACAATTGCTTCTCTTTCAAAATCTGTAACACAACCCTCAAATGCTCTTCATGCTCCTCTTGAGACTTAGAGTAAATCAAAATGTCGTTGATGAACACAACCACAAAACGATCCAACTGCTCATGAAAAATACGATTCATGTATTCCATAAACACACCCGGCGCATTAGAAACTACGAATGGCATCACAGAATATTCGTAATGACCATACCGTGTCCTAAAAGCCGTCTTTAGAATATCCTCCTCCTTAACCCGAATCTGGTGATAAACCGATCTCAAATCAATCTTGCTAAAAACACGTGCTCCAACTAATTGGTCCATCAAATCATCGATCCTTGGAAGCGGATACTTGTTCTTAATCGTCACCTTGTTCAATTGCCGATAATCAATGCATAACCGCATACTTCCATCTTTCTTCTTTACCAACAATACCGGTGCACCCCAAGGAGAAACACTTGGTCTTACAAATCTCTTTTCCAACAAGTCATTCAATTGCTTCTTCAATTCTTCCAACTCCAATGCTGACATACGATACGGTACCATCGAAATTGGTCTAGTACCAGGAACCAGATCAATAGAAAACTCAACTTCTCTTTCCGGCGGTACATCCGTAATATCCTCCAGAAACACTTCTGGAAAATCACACACCACTGGAAACACATTGAAATCAACTTTGCTCTTCACCGAAAATGATGCAAACAAACCAAACAACTGAGCTTCATCCGCTAAAAGTTTCTTCAACTCTTCAGTGGATAGAAAACTCTCATCTACATCATCTTCCAAAGAAGGAAACCTCACTAACTTGTGATAACAATCTATACGAACTCTATTAAATTGCAACCAGTTCATACCCAATATCACATCCAAACCCTCTAACGGCAAACACACTAAATCCATAATGAAGTCTTTACCATACATGGTCAAAGGACAACTTACACACACCAAAGAAGTAGTTACCGACCCTGAAGCAGGAGTCTCAATAACCATCTCACCACCACAAGAAGACATGCACAAATCCAAACGCTTAGCGCACTCAAAAGAAATGAACGAATGAGTCGCTCCAGTATCAATAATAACAACTAAAGGCATATTATTAGTAAAGCATGTACCTTTAATCAAATGATATGTACTAGTAGTGTCTG
>OZ012738.1:1916940-1929440 GCA_963859935.3 Lathyrus sativus
TTACTTAGTTTCTTAAATGTGAAGAAACCTAAACTCTGGTGATGGAGAAGAACAAAAATATAGAAATGTTTTACATTTCTTATACCATATTACAATGTGATTATGGTGAATAAAAATAATATTGAACTTGATTATTTAAATTTAATTATTACCCATATATATATATATATATATATATATATATATATATATATATATATATATATATATATATATATATATATATATATATATATATATATATATATATATATATATATATATATATATATATATATATATATATATATATATATATATATATATATAATTTAACTTGAATATTTACCTTTAGTGATTACCCATATATATTTATATAACTTATTTGTCTTTCATTTATAGTCTTTTAACTTTGTGGCTTAGTGACGAAGAAACATGAAATTTGTTGATGAGAAAGAACTTAGTGAATATATTTACATCTAAAATACAATAATTAAATGTTAAATTGTGAATAAAATAAGTTTTAGCTTTATTAATTAATTTAATTATTAAATATATTTTATGAATATATGTCATGGATTATATAGTCTTTGAATTTGTTTCTTAGTGAGGAAAAACCTAAAATTTTGTGATGGAGAAGAAAAAAATATATAATTTTTTTTACATCTATTATAGTCTATTGTGTTTGTTGGTTAGAGATAAAATAACCTAAATTGGGTGATGGGTTTAGAAAAATATTGAATATTTTTAGATGCAATATACTGTAAGTCAATGTGAATACGATGAATATAAATAATATTGAGCTTGATTATTTAATTCTAAATATTATGCATATGTTAAAATTATGGGTCATTCATTTATAGTCTTTTAATTTAGTTTCTTAAATGTGAAGAAACCTGAACTCTGGTGATGGAGAAGAAGAAAAATATAGAAATGTTGTAAATCTGTTATACCATATTACAATGTGATTATGGTGAATAAAAATAATTTTGAACTTGATTATTTAAATTATTTATTACCTATATATACATATATACATATATAATTATATATATCACATATATATATATATATATATATATATATATATATATATATATATATTATATATATATATATATATATACATATATATAAAATTTAACTTGAATATATATATATATATATATATATATATATATATATATATATATATATATATATATATATATTATATATATATATATATATATATATATATATATATATATATATATATATATATATATATATATATATATATATATATATATATATATATATATATATATATATATATATATATATATATATATATATATATATATATATATATATATATATATATATATATAATTTATTTGTCTTTCATTTATAGTCTTTTAACTTTCTAGTTTAGTGACGAAGAAACATGAAATTTGTTGATGATGAAGAAAGATAGTGAATATATTTACATCTAAAATACAATAATTAAATGTTAAATTGTGAATAAAAATAAATTTTTGCTTTATTATTTAATTTAATTATTACCTATATTTTATGAATATATGTCATGGATTATAGTCTTTGAATTTTGTTTCTTAGTGGGGAAAACCTAAAATTTTGTGATGGAGAAGAAAAATAAAATATAATTTTTTTTACATCTATTATAGTCTATTGTGTTTGTTGGTTAGAGATAAAATATTCTAAATTTTGTGATGGTGAATAAAAATATTGAATATATTTAGATGCAATATACCATAAGTCAATGTGAATACGTTGAATATAAATAATATTGAGCTTGATTATTTAATTTTAAATATTATGCATATGTAAAAATTATGGGTCATTCATTTATAGTTTTTAACTTAGTTTCTTAAATGTGAAGAAACCTGAACTCTGGTGATGGAGAAGAAGAAAATTATAGAAATGTTTTACTTCTATTATACCATATTACAATGTGATTATGGTGAACAAAATAATTTTGAACTTGATTATTTAAATTTAATTATTACCATATATACATATATACATATATATATATATATATATATATATATATATATATATATATATATATATATATATATATATATATATATATATATATATATATATATATATATATATATATATATATATATATATATATATATATATATCACATATATATATAATTTAACTTGAATATTTACCTTTACTGATTACCCATATATATATAATTTATTTGTCTTTCATTTATAGTCTTTTAACTTTGCGGCTTAGTGACGAAGAAACATGAAATTTGTTGATGAGGAAGAAAGATAGTGAATATATTTACATCTAAAATACCATAATTAAATGTTAAATTGTGAATAAAAATAAATTATAGCTTTATTATTTAATTTAATTATTACCTATATTTTGTGTATATATGTCATGGATTATAGTCTTTGAATTTTATTTCTTAGTGGGGAAAAACCTAAAATTTTGTGATGGAGAAGAATAATAAAATATAATTTTTTTTTACATCTATTATAGTCTATTGTGCTTGTTGCTTAGATATAAAATAACCTAAATTTTGTGATGGTGAATAACAATATTGAATAGTTTTAGATGCAATATACCATAATTCAATGTGAATACGTTGAATAGAAGCAATTTTGAGCTTGATTATTTAATTTTAAATATTATGCATATGTAAAAATTATGGGTCATTCATTTATAGTCTTTTAACTTAATTTCTTAAATGTAAAAAAAATCTAAACTCTGGTGATGGAGAAGAAGGGAAATATATAAATGTTTTACATCTATTATACCATATTACAATGTGATTATGGTGAATACAAATAATATTGAACTTGATTATTTAAATTTAATTATTACCCATATATACATACATACATATATAGTCTTTCATTTATAGTCTTTTAACTTTGTGGCTTAGTGACGAAGAAACATGAAATTTGTTGATGAGGAAGAAACATAGTGAATATATTTACATCTAAAATACCATAATTAAATGTTAAATTGTGAATAAAAATAATTATAGCTTTATTATTTAATTTAATTATTACCTATATTTTATGTATATATGTCATGGATTATAGTCTTTGAACTTTGTTTCTTAGTGGGGAAAAACCTAAAATTTTGTAATTGAAAAGAAAAAAAATATATAATTTTTTTTACATCAATTATAGTCTATTGTGTTTGTTGCTTAGAGATAAAATCACCTAAATTTTGTGATAATGAATAAAAATATTGAATCTTTTTAGATGCAATATACCATAATTCAATGTGAAAATGTTGAATAGAAACAATTTTGAGCTTGATTATTTAATTTTAAATATTATGCATATGTAAAAATTACAAGGTCATTCATTTATAGTCTTTTAACTTAGTTTCATAAATGTGAAGAAACCTAAACTCTGGTGATGGAGAAGAAGGAAAATATAGAAATGTTTTACATCTATTATACCATATTACAATGTGATTATGGCGAATAAAAATAATATTGAATTTGATTATTTGAATTTAATTATTACCCATATATACATACATATATATATATATATATATATATATATATATATATATATATATATATATATATATATATATATATATATATATATATATATATATATATATATATATATATATATATATCAGATATATATAATATTTAACTTAAATATTTACCTTTAGTGATTACCCATATATATATATATATATATATATATATATATATATATATATATATATATATATATATATATATATATATATATATATATATATATATATATATATATATATATATATATTATATATATATATATATATATATATATATTATATATATATATATATATATATATATATATATATATATATTATATATATATATATATATATATATATATAATATATATATATATATATATATATATATATATATATATATATATATATATATATATATATATATATATATATATATATATATATATATATATATATATATATATATATATATATTATATATATATATATATATATATATATATATATATATATATATATATATATATATATATATATATATATATATATATATATATATATATATATATATATATATATATATATATATATATATATATATATATATATATATATATATATATATATATAATTTATTTGTTTTTTATTTATAGTCTTTTAACTTTGTGGCTTAGTGACGAAGAAACATGAAATTTGTTGATGAGGAAGAAACATATTGAATACATTTACATCTAAAATACCATAATTAAATGTTAGATTGTGAATAAAAATATATTTTAGCTTTATTATTTAATTTAATTATTACCTATATTTTATGAATATATGTCACGGATTATAGTCTTTGAATTTTTTTTAAGGGGGAAAACCTAAAATTTTGTGATGGAGAAGAAAAATAAAATATAATTTTTTTTACATCTATTATAGTCTATTGTGTTTGTTGCTTAGAGATAAAATAACCTAAATTTTGTGATGATGATTAAAAATATTGAATATTTTTAGATGCAATATACCATAAATCAATGTGAATACGTTGATTATAAATAATATTGAGCTTGATTATTTAATTTTTAATATTATGCATATGTAAAAATTACAGGGTCATTCATTTATAGTCTTTTAACTTAGTTTCTTAAATGTGAAGAAACCTAAACTCTGGTGATGGAGAAGAAGAAAAATATAGAAATGTTTTATATCTATTATACCATATTACAATGTGATTATAGTGAATAAAAATAATATTGAACTTGATTATTTAAATTTAATTATTACCCATATATATATATATATATATATATATATATATATATATATATATATATATATATATATATATATATATATATATATATATATATATATATATATATATATATATATATATATATATATATATATATATATATATATATATATATATATATATATCACATATATATTTAAAATTTAACTTGATTATTTACATTGAGTGATTACCCATATACATATAATTTATTTGTCTTTCATTTAAAGTCTTTTAACTTTGTGACTTAGTGACTAAGAAACATGAAGCTTGTTGATGAGGAAGAAACATAGTGAATATATTTACATCTAAAATACCAAATTAAATGTTAAATTGTGAATAAAAATAAATTTTAACTTTATTATTTAATTTAATTATTACATATATTTTATGAATATATGTCATGGATTATAGTCTTTGAATTTTGTTTCTTAGTGGGGAAAAATCTAAAATTTTGTGATGGAGAAGAAAAAAAATATATAATTTTTTTTACATCTATTATAGTCTATTGTGTTTGTTGCTTAGAGATAAAATAACCTAAATTTTGTGATGATGAATAAAAATATTGAATATTTTTAGATGCAATATTCCATAATTCAATGTGAATACGTTGAATATAAATAGTATTGAGCTTCATTATTTAATTTTAAATATTATGCATATGTAAAAATTAGAGGGTCATTTATTTATAGTCTTTTAAGTTAGTTTCATAAATATGAAGAAACCTAAACTCTGGTGATGGAGAAGAAGAAAAATATAGAAATGTTTTACATCTATTATACCATATTACAATGTGATTATGGTAAATAAAAATAATTTTGAACTTGATTATTTAATTTTAATTATTACCCATATATATATATATATATATATATATATATATATATATATATATATATATATATATATATATATATATATATATATATATATATATATATATATATATATATATATATATATATATATACTACGGGTAATTCATTTATAGTCTTTTAACTTTTTTCCTTAATGACTGAGTAACCTAAATTATAGTAATGAAGAAGAAAAAATATTAAATTTTTTAATATTTAATATACCATAGTTCAATGTGAATTTGGTAAATATAAATAATTTTGAGCTTGAAAATTCTATTTTAATCATTATCCGTATATATAAATATGGTGAGCTCATTTATAGTCTTATAACTTTGTAGCTTAGGTGGTAAAGAATCATAAAATTTGGTGACGGAGAAGAAGTAAAATATTGAAAATTTTCACACATATTATACTATAATACAATGTGAATTTATTGAAAATAAAATAAAATTGGACTTGAATATTCAAGTTAAGTGATTACCAATATATATATATATATATATATATATATATATATATATATATATATATATATATATATATATATATATATATATATATATATATATATATATATATATATATATATATATATATATAATATATATATATATATATATATATATATATATATATATATATAATTTATTTGTCATTCATTTATAGTCTTTTAACTTTGTGGCTTAGTGACGAAGAAACATGAAATTTGGTGATGGAGAAGAAACATATTGAGTATATTTACATCTAAAATACCATAATTAAATGTTAAATGATGAATATGAATAAGTTTCCGATTTATTATTTAATTTGATTATTACCTTTATTTTATGAAATATATGTCATGGATTATAGTCTTTTAATTTTGTTTCCTAATGGGGAAAAACATAAAATTATGTGATGGAGAAGAAAAATAAATGATAATTTTTTTTACATATATTATAGTCTATTGTGTTTGTTGCTTAGAGATAAAATAACCTATATTTTGTGATGGTGAAGAAAAATATGTAATATTTTAGATGCAATATACCATAAGTCAATGTGAATACGTTGAATATAAATAATATTGAGCTTGATTATTTAATGTTAAATATTATGCATATGAATAAATTATCGATCATTCATTTATAGTCTTTTAATTTAGTCTCTTAAAGGTGAAGAAACCTAAACTTTGGTGATGGAGAAGAAGAGAAATATAGAACTGTATTAAATCTATTATGCTATAATACAATGTTATTATGCTTAATAAAAATAATATTGAAATTGATTATTTAAATTTAATTATTTCTCATATATATATATATATATATATATATATATATATATATATATATATATATATATATATATATATATATATATATATATATATATATATATATATATATATATATATAATATATATATATATATATATATATATATATACACACTACAGGTAATTCATTTATAGTCTTTTAACTTTTTTCTTAATGACTGAGTAACCTAAATTATAGTAATGAAGAAGAATAATATTAAAATTTTTAATATTCAATATACCATAATTCAATGTGAATTTGGTAAATATAAATAATTTTGATCTTGAAAATTTTATTTTGATCGTTATCCGTATATATAAAACATGGTGCGCTCATTTATAGTCTTTTAACTTTGTAGCTTAGGTGGTAAAGAAACCTAAAATTTGGTGACGGAGAAGAAGTAAAATATTGAAATTTTTCACATATATTATAATATAATACAATGTGAATTTATTGAAAAAAAATAAAATTGGACTTGAATATTTAACTTAAGTGATTACCAATATATATAATATATATATATATATATATATATATATATATAATATATATATATTATATATATATATATATATATATATATATATATATTATATATATATATATATATATATATATATATATATATATATATATATATATATATATATATATATATATATATATATAATATATATATATATATATATATATATATATATATATATATATATATATATATATATATATATATATATATATATATATATATATATATATATATATATAATATATATATATATATATATATATATATATATATATATATAATTTATTTGTCATTCATTTATAGTCTTTTAACTTTGTGGCTTAGTGACGAGAAGAACATGAAATTGGTGATGGAGAAGAAACATATTGAGTATATTTACATCTAAAATACCATAATTAAATGTTAAATGATGAATATGAATAAGTTTTAGATTTATTATTTAATTTGATTATTACCTTTATTTTATGAAATATATGTCATGGATTATAGTCTTTTAATTTTGTTTACTAATGGGGGAAAAATAAAATTATGTGATGGAGAAGAAAAATAAATGATAATTTTTTTTTACATATATTATAGTCTATTGTGTTTGTTGCTGAGATAAAATAACCTAAATTTTGTGATGGTGAAGAAAAATATGTAATATTTTTAGATTCAATATACCATAAGTCAATGTGAATCGTTGAATATAAATAATATTGAGCTTGATTATTTAATATTAAATATTATGCATATGAATAAATTATGGGTCATTCATTTATAGTCTTTTAATTTAGTTTCTTAAGGTGAAGAAACCTAAACTTTGGTGATGGAGAAGAAGAAAAATATAGAACTGTATTAAATCTATTGCTATAATACAATGTTATTATGCTTAGTAAAAATAATATTGAACTTGATTATTTAAATTTAATTATTTCTCATATATATGCTTAGTAAAAATAACATATGCTATAATAGAATGTTATTATGCTTAGTAAAAATAATACAATGTTACTCACTATCAAATATTCCTATAGGGTTAAGCAAAGTTCAATCAGCTTTTTGGCCACGAAGGCCTAGGTTTCCGTTTCCCCCAATCAATTCACGGTTACATTTGCAATTATAGGTTTAGGCCACGAAGGCCAAAGATAATTATTTCTCATCTCTACCTTTAGAATCCCTACGGTTATAACCTCCATAATAGATCTAGGCCACGAAGGCCATAGATCACTTGTTTTCATAACCTTTTAATCTTCCTTAACCCAAATAAATCCCCACGGTCAAAATCTCAATAATAGATTTTGGCCACGAAGGCCAAAATCCCTTTTTCCCATAATTCTCCCTAAAACCCTCAAATCAACCATAATCACATCGAAATCTACACATAGGAAATTATGAAAAGCTATACTCCCCATACCTTAAATGTTGATTCAAAGCCTTCACGAATCTGTCAGGGAATCCTTCAAGCTTTTGCCTCCAATTTCCTCTTCAGAGTTCTCTTGGCGTAAATTCTTACGGTTAACACAAATGAATCCTAAAACCCTTCAGAACTCTCTTTTTGTTAAACCTAGACTTGGGCCAAATAATTGGGCTTTCTCCATTATGCCCTCACTTACTCCTCTCAATTGCCCAAATTACCCTTCTTTCACTATTATTTATTTTAATTCATAATAATATTAATAAATTAATATTATATACTATCAATTAAATAAATAACCCACAAATGGCATAATTCTCAATAATTCCACAAAACACCAAAAATCACCGGAAACGCCCAAAACACGAATATTCTCAATTAAATAAATTAATTAAAATATTCCGATTAAAATTGGGGTGGTACAACTCTCCCCCACTTAAAAGAATTTTCGTCCTCAAAAATTACCTCAAGAAAATAGAGTCGGATACGATTCCTTCATCTTATCTTCACGTTCCCAAGTCCAACTTTCTCCAGCTGGTCCTCCCCACAATGCATTCACTAAGGCAATCTCTTTACCTCGCAGCTGCTTCACTTCTCACTCATCAATCCGAACAGGAAACGCCTCAACAATCAAATCATCTCTCACTTGTACATCATCCATCTGAATCACATGTGACGGATCTGGAATGTACTTCCTCAGATGAGACACATGAAATACATCATGCAAATTCGCAAGCGACGGTGGTAAAGCAATCTGATATGCTACTTCCCCCACCCTCTGCGAAATTTGATACGGACCAACAAAGCGCGATGTGAGATTTTGAGACTTTAAAGCTCGGCCAACACCAGTTACCGGCGTAACTCTAAAAAACACATGATCTCCCTCTTGGAATTCAAGTGTTTTTCTCCTCTTATCATGGTAACTTTTCTGACGACTCTGCGACGCTTTCATCTTTTCTTGGATCATCTTGATCTTTTCAGTCGTCTCCTGTACAATCTCAGGCCCGAGTACAGCACTCTCGCCTGACTCATACCAACACAATGGAGTCTTACACCTCCTACCATATAAAGCCTCACACGGTGCCATTCCGATACTAAAATGGTAACTATTATTATAGGTAAACTCAATCAATGACAATTGACTATCCCACGATCCACCTTGATCACACACACAAGCTCTCAACACATCCTCTAAAGACTGGATAGTTCTCTCCGTCTGTCCATCCGTCTGTGGATGATATGCAGAACTCAACCTCAACTTAGTACCAAAGTTGTCTGCAAACTCTCCCAAAACCTCGATGTGAATCTCAGATCTCTATCTAACAAAATACTCGAAGGAACACCATGCAACTTCACAATCAAATCAATATACAACTCGGCAAGCTTCTGCGACAAATAATTGATCCTCATCAGTATGAAATGAGCCGATTTGGTCAATCTATCAACAATCACCCAAATCGAATCATATCCCTTCAAAGTCTTCGGAAAACTTGTCACAAAATCCATAGAAATGTTATCCTATTTCCATTTTGGAATACTCAACGGTTGCATCATACCCGACTGTCTCTGATGTTCAACCTTCGACTTCTGATAAGTCAAACAAGCATAGACAAATTCTGCAATTTCCTTCTTCATACTCAGCCACTAAAACAACTTCTTCAAGTCTTGATACATCTTTATGGCACCAGGATGAATACTCAACCCGCTTCTGTGACCTTCCTCAAGAATGCTCTTCTTGATTTCTGGCACATCGGGAACACACACTCTATCTCGGAACCTCATCACACCATTCTCATCGATCCGAAAATCACCTCCGTTACCTTGATTGATTAACGTGAGATGATCCACCAAACTCAAATCAGACTTCTGACCTTCTTCAATCTCTTGGAGAATACCACTAGTCAACTTCAACATTCCCAACTTCACACTGCTAGGAGTCTCTTCACAAACTAAACTTATATCTCTGAATTGCTCAATCAGTTCTAATTCTCGAAGCATAAGCATCGACATATGCAAGGACTTCCTACTCAATGCATCAGCTACAACATTAGCCTTACCAGGATGGTAACTCAATTCAAAATTATAATCCTTCAGAAGTTCAAGCCATCTTCTCTGCCTCATATTCAACTCCTACTGATTAAACAAATACTTCAGACTCTTGTGATCACTGAACACTTCAAATATGGACCCAAAAAGATAATGTTGTCAAATCTTCAACACAAACACCACAACGGCCAACTCTAAGTCATGCGTAGGATAATTCCTTTCATGAATCTTCAATTGTCTAGAAGCATAAGCAACCACCTGACCATTCTGCATCAGTACGCCTCCAAGACCCATCTTCGACGCATCACAATACACAACAAAAGACTCACTCGGATTTGGCAAAATCAACATTGGAGCAGTCGTCAACTTTTTCTTGAGTTCTAAAAAACTCTTCTCACAGGAAACATCCCACACGTAAGCTTGACCCTTTTGAGTCAACCGAGTCAAAGGCAGTACTAACTTGGAAAAGCCTTCTATAAACCTGCGATAATAACCAGCTAACCCAAGGAAACTTCGAATCTCAGTAGCCGACTTTGGAGTCTCCCACTGCAACACAACTTCAATCTTCGACGGATCCACCGCAATTCCACCACTAGAAATTACATGGCCAAGGAAACTCACTTTCTTCAACCAAAACTCACACTTGGACAACTTGGCATAAAGCTTCTTGTCCCTCAAACTGCAATACCACCCTTAGATGTTGCGCATGCTCTTCCTCGGACTTAGAATATATCAAGATATCATCAATGAACACTACCACAAACTGATCCAAATAAGGATGAAAAATCCTATTCATATACTCCATGAATACACCAGGTGCATTAGACACACCAAACGACATCACAGTATACTCATAGAGTCCATACCTCATCCTGAAAGCTGTCTTCGGAATATCATTAGGCTTAACGCGAATTTGATGATAACCAGGCCTTAAATCAATCTTGCTAAACACATAAGCACCCACCAAGTGATCCATCAAATCATCAATCCTCGGAAGTGGATACTTATTCTTAATCGTCACCTTATTTAATTGTCGATAATCCACACACAATCTAATACTACCATCTTTCTTCTTCACCAACATTTTATGTTTTTGATTTAGATAAATTTACATAAAGATTAAAAGTATATATGATTGATATGAATATTGTCATATTTAAACAATGGAGTTTGGGGTCTAATTCGGCTCACAAGAATAATTAGAGATAGTGGTGGATTAGATTAACCTATGTTTGTAATCAATACTATGAAAAATGTTATTCATTAGAAATCAATAGTATTATTCTTTGTCTTTAATTTATTTATTCGTCTAATATGAAAAATGTAACAGTCAATTATATCAATATAACTGAAAAGTGATGCATTCTTTATCATATTTCAGTATCAACAAATAATGACAAGTCTTCGAAATTTGTGCAAAACTAATTTGTCACTATAGACATTTATTTCGACTCTACCTGTGTTATGATTTCAATTTTTATTATTTTATTCAAAATTGATATTGAATTTATCTCCTTCAAAATATATTATTTTATACAAAATCGATATGAATTTATCTCCTTCAAAATATTTTTTA